>JAHZNC010001125.1:0-13749 GCA_027744095.1 Zhuqinia jingwanae
TTATTTATTATTCATCATTTTGCACTTCGCGTGCAAATTTTACCCTATGTACATTGTAATAATAATAACTGGAAATCTTGATGTAACCCTCTCTCTCTCTCTCTCTCTCTTTCTCCCTCTCTGCTGTAGTCACTTTTTAATACACACACACACACATAAAATATAACATATACACGCTTAAATTATACTTTGTACAGGCTATTTCCCTTTTTCGGTGGAAATAACAAGGAATCATAGCTCCTAAAAAAAGTTGCAAGTTGGTGGTGGAAGGCCTCTTTCTTAACGAGCCGAGATATATTTCAGAGCGGGGCGCATACATAACACCGCAAAAAGGCAGTGCGGGGAGTTAAGTGATGGTGGTGATGTTTACTTTTTGTTAGCGTGATATTTCACCTTAAAGACAAGCGTACAAAAAAAAGTATATTAGGTATTATACCTATGTAAGTAATATCTCTAACCGTCTAAAACTCACATATTTATTTTTTATGTGTGTAGGCTCCTTCGTAATTTTAATCCTTAACTGGGGACTAATTAGAGGTGCTTACGCTAAAATTTACTTTCGTCTGACAAGTAAAAGAGGCTACTTATCCATTTAGTCGCTATTTTGTAATGATAACTTCTCTCCAAAAANGTCGCTATTTTGTAATGATAACTTCTCTCCAAAAACAACAAGGCAGCAAAAGGGCAGTGTGTGGAGAGAGAAAATAAAAATATATAAAAGATGTTCATTTGCATCTATAAAAACTTCTTTTTTTTTCTTCCTTCACTTGGGTTCTCGCCTAATGGTAAATATCACGCAGAGAGACTGGCAAGCACTTTTTCGTCATTTTGTGGCTTCTCTCTCTCTCTCTCCACTACTTGGACTACTACTACTACCTGCACGCTCACAGCACGCAGATTAGGCATGCATACAAAATACATTGTGCATTTACATGTAGCTCCTATATATGTGCTTGTTCTGCATGATTGGAATTGGAAAATAAGAAACGTGCATACATGCTATATACATATGTGTTACTAACAATCAGTGAAGAACAACTACAGGGAACACACGTAATAAACGCTGGAAGTTTTCGTGTTTTAATACCAAGAAAAAACAGAAGATCCATAATAATAATCATAATAATAGCAATAATATAACTGCATATAAAGTTCATTATAATGACTAATGAGCCAACTGACCGAGTTGAAACCAAAAAGTGGGTTTGGATGAAACCCAGAAAAATATATACGCTTTTATATTTAATGCAAACCAGTTGGAGTTCTCCAGCAGCAGCAACAGCAGCAAAGATGGTTTTCTATTAGCTACATATACAACGCGATGTTTTATCTGATATATTTTGGAAAAAGAAGTAAGTGGAGAGAGAAGAGAGAGAGAGAGAGAAGCAAGTTTTTTTATGCGTATCATTTACTTGTGTCGAAAAGTAGTTTTTAAAACTTTTATGAGTTGCGAGAGAGAAAAATAAAGAGAAAATACATACATAATAATGCTCATCATCATCTTCATTCTTCTTGTTAACCCGTTTTGAGTAGTAGTGGGCATTTTTTTCATCATCTTCTTCATGTCCACAATAAGTATCTATAATATGCTTGGAAATTTTGAAGAAAAGAGTCTGTGCTGTTATTTTTTTTTCTACTTCTCTAGAATGGATTCGTGCATATCGTTATGTTTATTATTATACTTTTTAAAGATGTGTATAAATTTTCAATTTATGTTTAATATCTTATGGCTTTTAAAGAAGTGTACATAATAGTTATAGTTATGCATTTCGCGTGTTGCATCCTCTTTTTTTATATTATTATTATGCAAACACACACAATGTTTTGCTACAATATGCATTTGGAGAAGAAGAGAAAAAAAAGAAGAAGAAAAAGATTGATAGATGGCTATTGAGTAGTACATACACTACACTCACAGCACAGCTTGCTGTGAGGATGGCCAGATGAATTACTATAAAAGAAAGAAAAAACTTATTTTTCCTCTGCATTTTACCTTCATGTCGTAGACTAGTACACAATGCATGCATATAGATGTGGGCTTATATGAGCTACGACTATTTGATAGAAATCTGTCAGGTTGACACGAGCTAGTGATACTCTCCTCACATTTTGTGTATTAACCCTCTTGCCACATAAATTTCATTTTAAAAAATATAAAGGATCCATGTCTATTCTCATTCTCTCCCAAAAAAGAAAAAAACATCTGACGAGTAGTAGTAGTAGTTTCTTCACAATAACCGATTTTTTTCTTTCTTCAGAAAGTTTTCTTTGTTTTTTCTTTTAAAGTATATACAAAATGCATCATAATACGACGACCTTACAATTACAATACACAGGGATGATCAAATCTGTGATAATAGTAAGACTTTGTCCGCCTCTGATTTGACTTGTCGCACAATATAAATATTATGTTGAACGTGTGTTGTGGGGAGAGATTTCCTCTTTTTTTGTAAAATATAGTTTCTCAACACAGAGGATCTTGCTGGCAGACACGAATGAAAGACTTGACTACATATCTCCAAAAAAGATATTGAATTACGGATTTAAAGAAGAAAAAAAAGGCTTTCGGTTACGTAGTGTTTTAGGAAGAGAGAGAGAGAGCGCGGATGATAGATTGTTGTCATCTAAAATCGTAAAGTGCATCTCCTCCTGTTAAAGTATATTATGACCGGATCAGAAATATTTATAAAAAAATATTCAGGGTATCAGAGAGCGCGTCGGATTATTTGTACCCGAGTTGGCAGGGGTTAAAAATTTTTTTTTTAAAGAAGAGTAAACCTACAACGTATACTTTTTGTACATTGCGTACCTAGATTGAGAGTAAAGCATAATATAGTAAATCATTAAAAAATGAAACATTTAACGGCTAAAACTCTCGTCACCCACAACTGCGTGATTTATGATATTGTAAGACTTGACTGGTTTCAACTACTGGTTTCAACAAAAATAAGTTGAACTTTATACGCTTAACTTAAAGTATCAGCCTTTTTTTTAAATCCGATATTACTTTCTGTTTAAAGAATAAAATCTATGTAAATCCTCAAGACTTGTACGAAATATTCGAATAATTAACGAGATTAGACATTTTCTACCTGGATTCAAAATATTTTCATGAAAGTAATTTATGAAAGCTCAAAATGTCAACTGAAATTATTCAGGATTTATGGATAAAGTAGCAAGATATAATTTATACAAGTTTTCTTACATTGCCCCAAATTTTTTTTGTATATGGGTAGGTATTTTTCAATGCGGCATAATTATGATACCCACATAATATTATTTTGTTTATTTATAGCAATATTTTACACATAATAATATTTATTTCAACTGTCGAGTTAATTACACTTTTATTTATATACAAAATATACTGCGTGTGGTTATGTTTTTATTTGTTGATTGGCAAAATGGGAAAAAGTCCGCAACAAAAAAACAAATCTTGTTTTTAGCTCTCTCTCTCTTCTCTTCTCTCTCCCTGCTCTTGCGGTACATTATTTAAGCAATTAGCATTTCAACTGTCTGACCTCACCGTGTGCGCACTTTATTGTAATGTTAAGTTTTTTTTATATCCCCAACAAAAAATATACTTTGTTGCGAAATGAGTTGAAGAAAAGCTATATCAACAACGAATGTTTTTTTTGCTTTTTACTTTGCTGGCATATGCATGTTTTTGTGTGTGTTTTTCTTGGAAGATGGATTGTGATTAAGATGGATCAGTGAACAAGAAAAGTTTTAAAATAAAGCTCATCGTGCTGCACACATACAATTACATATCCTTGATGCAATGCATACCACAACCACATTACATATTATAACTTATTACGTAGAATCCATTGAAACACATAAATTTTGAGTCTGTTACCCTGTAATTAAAATGTCAGCTGCCGAAAGTACAAAATCCTCAGCGGGAACTGTGTGGATTATTGTTTGACATAATGTAGAACGTTTTGAATTGAACACATATATACACACACACACACAATTATTCTGTGGCATAATCACCTGGATATCTCTTCATAAAATACAAACGTATCAAAAAAAGCATAGTAATATAAATATATTATACATACCAATGTTTTGTGTGTGTGTGCTGGTATCTGAAAAAGAACAATGTGTACAGCTAATTTTGAACAAAATGGTCGATTGTAATCTTCATAAAATACAAACGTATCAAAAAAAGCATAGTAATATATTATTATATAATATTATACATACCAATGTTTTTTTTGTGTGTGTGTGTGTGCTGGTATCTGAAAAAGAACAATGTGTACAGCTAATTTTGAACAAAATGGTCGATTGTAATATATTCAGGAAGTCAATGAAGCGGGCTCGTATTATACACATGTATATACAACATACACACCCGAGAGACCAGACCAGTCAAAGTTCAGAAATGGTACAGTTGATCTAGGAAAAGCGTTAACTGCACACATTAAATATTTTTTTGTTATGAACAAATAACTTTTATGCTGAATGACTCTGTAAACAAAACAACATTTGCCACTACCACGAAGGCATAAAAAACCAGCATAATATTTTCTTTTGAATTTACACGGTAGCAGCAGAAGCAGTAGCATATAACAGAAAGAAAAAAAAATAGAGTGAATAATATTATTATTAAGTTAAAGTCCAAAAACTAATGAACTTGCCAACCTGCCATGTCGCTGATTAGATTATGAAAGGGATTTGGGTTTGCTTAAAATTTGGCACGCATAATTGCTATTATGTACGTACTTCATCGGCAATAAGTATGCCTACCATTAAAGATGCAAGAAGTTGATAAAAACGAAATCGGTACGAAAGTAATAGGGATATACATGCATGCAAAAAAAAAATTATTCATATTGGATTTAATGCTGAAATAAGTTGAAGCAAGAATATTATATATGAACTTTGTTGCTGATATGCAAGTGTGTAAGAAGATGAGGAGAGGGAGAGAAAAGAGAGGAAAAAGGTTTAAGGAACTCATGGAGATTTGTTGTGATATTGCGGAAATAAACGGTCGGAATGATTGCTGACGTAGAAGAGAGAACTTGAATGAAATATGGACTGCGCTTTTCTCCTTAAATTGAGTGATAAATGAAACCCTTAATTTGGTTGAATGGGTACGACGGAACGGAGAGTAGTGTATGCCATTTTTTATTGTTTATATCACACAAGGCCTACCAAAAGGAGAATGAGAAGGAGCGCGCACGACGACAACGACTTCACTTCACACATATACAGACAAACACTCACAATCTCTCTTGTCTTGCCTCCCATGTAATCTCTTTCTGCGTATTAATATCAAAACACACATAATAATTTGTAACTTCCCAAAAATATCTTTGGGTACGTTTTGTTACTGCTGGTGTTTTGGTGGTAGCGTAGTTTTGATGGTAGTGTGGAAGTTGACTGATTGTGACCTATTTATTAAATGATCATGAGAAGAATTATTACTACTGCGCTGTTGTGAAAAATGAGGAGGCAAAACGTAAATGTGTTAATGGAGATATATAATATGTAGTTATATAATATGTAATAATCATAATGATGATATATTATATTGTTGAGGGAATGGAGGCAAAACTTTGTACAAAGTCGGATTTCATCTCTTGTAAAGTAAAGCGCACATAGTTAAAACAGGAACAGAAGGAGTGCAGTGATGAATAATAGTAAAGTAAAAGGAGAAAAGTATGTCTACAGTTACACACAAGAAAAGAAAGAGACGAGGAGGAAAAGGGGCATATGTATATGTATGTATATCAATTGGATTCGATGACGATGATGACAAAGTTTTGTTGGATTCTTTTTTTTCTTCTTTTTTTGGTTGAACCGATTAAAAAGCGAGAGATTTATGCGTAATATCCAGTGCACATTATTGCTGAGATCATGAGCATACAAAGAAAGGGTTGCACGCTCCAGTGGCTTCCAAAAGCCACATTATATACACACCATACAACTCACTCAGTACAATGCCATGCAGTCCTCCTCCTCACTCCTTTCACTACACAAAAAGCATTCATTGATAGTCTGCACGTTGAGTATTATTATTACCATTCACTCATTCTCTTTAACTCAGCAGCAGAGTTGCTTTCCTGTTATGAGAGCTTGATCCGATCCGGTCTCATGTGTCCTGGGGACACGGACACAAAATGCAAATTTATTCCCCTTTTTTTTCCTTGTATACACTTACATTCATACTTGAATTCATGATGCATATATATATGTATGCGTACTATTTGTTTAGTACATGAAATGAATGACTGTTTTTATATGGTGAAATGGTTGGAGAGAGAGGGACACGATGAGTGATTATGTCTCCTATCTATGAGCGACACTGTTTAGACATGACGCGGTTGGTCTGGATGATTTATCAGGTTTGAAATCAGTATGAATAAACTATTTGCATGTTGAACAAGGCCACACGTTTCATGTAACATGGATTGCAATTATGTTGATCATTATTACATGTGAACACAAAAGTAAGTATGCGTATTATTATTATTACGAAATTTAAAAAAAACTTGCTTATTATGATACTGAAAAAGAGAGAGAGAGAGAAAAGAGAGAAGAGGAAAAAGTGAACTGAGCGACAAGGCATTTCAATGTGAAACAGAGTTCGTCCATCGTCTCGTTATATATTTTTTTCACTAGTGCAAAGTAAAGCATGTTCCCGTGTGAATTTTACTTTTGCATTTTTTTCACGAATATGCCGTATATGCACACTACAGCAGCGGAACGAGAAAAGAACACACGGCAGTACTTTTTTTTCGATGCGGGTTTTTTTACTGTACGTCTTTTCTCTCTCGCCCCCTATCTCGCTTTTAGGATTACATGGAAAAATAATGTCCAGAGTTTTAAAGTATTTACCCTTTCTCCTTTCTGGTGTATTGTTATTGTATAATATGTCATACATGTACATACATTTATGTAAGTAGTATATCTCGTTTGTCTGGTGGGCCTTGTGTCGTTTCACTGTTCTTTCTCTCTCTCTCTCTCTCTCTCTCTCTGACTAAATATGTCATTTGTCGATGTTGTTGTATAGTTATTGTTCCCTTTGTATATATTATTATGCACGAATTTTTGTTAAAGGATCATGTATTTACCTACCCATTTTTTATTTCTATTTGAATAGAAAATTCGGGTAGGAGCAAAAGTAAAGAATGAAGAGAGAGAGAGGATATCTGAACCAATATTGTATACTTGTAAATACACTTCATGCTACGTGGGGTTCTCACAACAAACCTTTATATTATGCCATCATTATCCGAAAATGTAACCCTCTCTTTCTCTCTCCACATGACAATTTTTTTTTATGTATTGAGCATTTGTGGTATCACTTGTGAATATTATGATATGATGATGATCATCATCATGAGTACCATATCATATGAGTATTGAGTAGTAGCAGAGGAGAGACGGGATCCTGTTACAATTTTGATCCCTTTTCCCTATATTTACAGGATTGTTGTGTGTCGTATGGGCACACACAACAACAACAGTCTCTTTTTTCACAAAAGTTGACAAGTTTGCTTTTTCATCATGAGATCATGATTCAAAGATGATCTACATATATAAAATGAAAATAAGCACTACTACTATTCGGCTTTTTTTACAGACTGCTCGCTCAAGTGTAACGGATCGCGTAATTTTTATCATGCGTGCATATACAAATGATTTTTCCCTGTTGTGAAAAGGACACGAGTGAATAGAGAAATAAAATGGTTGACAAAAAAAATCGCTTCATTTAGAAACAATTCTTGTGTGCCTCTTTTATACCAACAGATGAAATGAACACAAAAAATGGATGATTTACTGCACAGTTGAGTTCATTTTTCAAATGACATGTGCAATACATACATACAAGAAATGAATGGAGCTTACAATGTCCATTCAACCCTTTTTTTTACTAATTTACGCAAGGTATTATATAAAATATATATTTGTTTTTGAAGAAAAAAAACTCAAAAAAAGAAATCAGAGTAAAGCAGCTATACATATATGGCAGTCGGAGAGCCTACATAAATAAATATAACGAGAAAACTCAATTATTGTTTGCATGTTGCATTATTTCCGCCAATGATTTTCAATGAGTATGATTTTCGTAAAGACTCTAGATACAAATCAGGTATTATTACTGTTATAGAAGAAGGGATTTTTTTAGTCGGTTCCTGCATAACTGCCACTACTACTGTACCCCATTTTATTTCTAATGTGAGTCGTTTCCTAAAATCACATTCAATCTTCCAAAGTTTAGTTTAGTTGTGTGTGTTGTAATTGAGATTAGAGAGCTGCGAATGCGTTGATAAGGCCGGTGTGTTTCATATATATGTATCATATCACTACTACACACAACACACTACAAACATATGCGCTAAATGCAAACAAATGAATGCGACCACTATCGCTCTTTTTTTTCTATTTATTTTCTAATTCTGCTGCTTTACTGTTGCTGTTTAAAAAAAAAGAAAAGGAAAAAAAAAACTTTTGGAAATAAAGGGAAAAGAATGAGAGTAGTATCACTCTCCTTTGCAGTCAGTCAAAATGTGCGTGACAAGTTCAACGAGAGAAAAAAAAGCAAGAGAGAAGGTGAGCCTTTTCGTGTGCATTTTTTTTCTGTGTGTGTGTATGTTGTTGGGTGAAACGATATTTACATTCTCTGATCTAAAGGAAGATGGATTGATATTTCGTGTGGAAAGAAAGGTGAGATGGGGTTGAACAAGTCAAGTGGGGCTGTGAATTGAATATTATTACCCAGCGAGTCTAGTAACTAGAGTTTTTTTTTCGTGGAAAGTAGGGAAACATTTTACCCACACGTTCAACAGGGGACATGCATGCATATATGTACATACATGATACATACCTACCCTACACACATGATACTCTTCTTCTTCTTCTTCTGCAACATTTTCTTGTTTGCTTAGACATAATACATGCTTATTTGCTTACACATGTGTTGCACGTTTGTATCTACATATTGCAGACTCTCATAATATTATAGGAAACGTGTGTGCATGATTCTCTCTCTCTCTTTTCTACACACACACACACACACTTGCATGCATGTGGACATGCAAGACATGCAAGTGCGTAAAAAATACATACAAACAAAACGTTCACAAAAATATACATACCACTACCACCACCACCACCACCAACATAATCATAGTGATTGTTTGTAAGCAATATTGTATGGGTGGACGTGTGTTCATATATCCAATATGTTATGTAGGTATATATGTATATTATAGGAAATCTAACCAGATTTTTTAAATTGAAATCTGAGCGGAATGAGCTGTACATGGTTGCAAAGTCAGCTAAAAAAGAAAATTGGATTGTTGGATGTGATTGCATATTAAAGAGAGAGAAAAAAAGAATACAATGTATTATGTCATAATACAATATATAGATATTATTATTTGGGATATATAGTAAGTTTTTTGTTATTGTTTTTTGTATAGTGCAGTGCAGTAGTTGTAGTAGAATGTGCACTTGTCTTGAGGCATGAACATAGGCAACAAGAAGGGAAATGAGTTTCGAAGATAGAGTGAGTTGGACATGGGAAATGACTTTGAATTTCTCTGATTTCATGTTGAATGGAAAAAATGTGGAGTTAAGGTTAGGACAAGAAAGTATATTGTGTATATAGCAATGTGTAATATGCATTTTTTGTGTGTAATACCAACAAGATATATATCTATTCAAGTTTGAATAGCATATGAAGCCGACAAGCTGACCCCGGAGCATGTTTGAAATGGAGCTAAATAGAAAATAATGTATTTATATATTATGAGAGTAGAGCAATAAAGCGATAAAGAAAATTGTATCATGTGTTGTTGGGAATTAGAAAATTGTCGACAATTTACCACTTTTACATTTTTCTTCATTTTGCACATGCCGTGACAATAATGGGTATAAGCTCAGAAGAGGGTAAAAAAAAGGTTTCAAACGCAAATAACTTATTCGGCAATATATATTGGAGAGATAAATAGGAAACTGGCAACTAGTAGTTTGTTTTTCTCTCTCGGTGTGTGTATGTGTAAGAGTGTGAGGCGAGGGAGAGATAAAACGTTTTGAAAGGAATGCTTGTTTCTAATCATCATAGTTACTTTTTCCCACATGCCAAGCTGATATGTTCAAGATAAGATGCGCTTGTGTAGCTTATGATCTTTTTCGTTATGCTCAATAAACTACAACGAATGTTTGATAAAAAAAAAGGTTCTCTGTGTAAAAAAAAATCTCTTGCTGCAAATAAAGTATTTGTTTTGCTGTGTTAAACCCAATCGGGTAGAAATTTTTTTTGTACTAATGCAAGAAACAAGACCATATTATTTTTCACGGTGGTGTTGGTGATGCTAAAGTATTCAAAGTCAATCCTAGTTAACCAAGAAATTCCAATGCACAATTAAATTTAACAGATTATTAATAATTTGGACTGCTCAATTTTTTGTCCGGTTCAGATTGCACTTGATATTTTGAGCAACCTATCCAATTACAAATATTTATTTAAAAAGTATGTAGGATTTTTATTATAAAATTACAATAATAATCAATATTTTTGCATTTTATTTAGTTCTCTTCATAATCGTTTTATTTTTGTATTCATTCACTTGATTCTGAGCAGCAAACAAAAAAAAGTAAGAAGATTTTTTTTTCGAGAGAAGTTTTATTGTTTTTATGTTGTCATTGTCATGATTTGATGAATAAAAAGTTCATTTTGAACCGAATAGTGTGTGTGGAAGAGAATATTTCAGTATTTCAGCAAGAATACATACAAAACAGCGGAATTTTACACAATATTGATGAACAAAGTTTTTTTATGTGAAGTATTGTGAGCGTGCACCAAAATGACAATAATTATTAGCTTCAGTCGAGTAGTGGATCTACTGCGCATTTGGTAATATAATCTTAATCTTGTCTGTTTTGTTGATGATGATGATGATGATGACGATGAGAGGAGTCAATAACAAAAGACTTTTTTGTTCGCTTTTTTATTGTCGTGTTATTTTGTGAGATATCTGATAATGATGACTACGATTTGCTTGTCATTTCGGCACATGGGGCCGCGCATCTACATTATTCGTTCCGTCAATAAAGACGATATACAACATCTCGTTTTCTTTTTTTCTTTTTTTTTCATCATCATCGTTCTTCACAGAGCTGTGCAGTGAGAGAATAAAGAAAGATAGAGGCAGAGAAGGAAAATACATTTCTTGTTTACATCTGCTCAGCGTGAAAGAACCACATTATTAATGCAAGAGTGGGCCGAAAATTGTGATTTAGGGAAAAAGGAAAGGAAGTTGCTAATTAACACGGTTTTTGTCATGATGAGATGTGGGGGTAATATCATGTACTTATGCAAATGTGACGACGGCAGTAGTGCTGTATCAGCCTACGCATATTATATAAGAACATATACATATACATACATACATAGCCACTCATTGACTCATTGTCATTCTTATAGTTTTTCAAGCATCAAATTGAGGATTCCATCTTTTAATGACAAAAAACATATAGGCATGTCTTTTTCTTCTTCTTCTTCGTGAAAATCTTTTGTGAATAGCTGGATTACGTATGGGCAATTTTTCAATGAAAGTAGTTTCTTGACGTCTTTTCCGCATTATATATAATATATTGTTCAATATCTCCTCCCTCTCTTTTCTTTCCACTCTCTTGTCTTTTTTCTTATACCATTTTGCAATCATTTTGATGGAAAATTTATAAATACTATATAATATGAGTATATATTTATATTATACTTTACTTCCTTATTGGAGTATTCTTGAACTTGTCCTTCAAAAAAAAAAATTATTTGCAGCTTATTATTATTATTATGATGATCATCATCATCATATTTTATGAAAAATAGCTTATTACAATTTATTCTAGAACATGAATTGACTTGACGGCAAAGTATTTTGATTAATTCCACATTTTCCCCAGTATTTTCATTGTCAAAGACTCATTTATTTATCTCTCTCTCTCTTCTTTCGCTCAACAGACCTGTCTTCCTTCACTCTTGGTGGCACTTGCGTTGTCAAAAAAATATATATAAGCTGAATAAAATGATGAAATTGAAATGAATGGCATATCCATTGGGTGGCTCTTATATATAGTGCACCATCTTATATTATGCGTAGTATTTTAATATTATCAAGAAATAATATATAGGCAATAGCTAAGTACTTGTTGTTGTTGAAAATATAGTATCTTTCAAGAGAGGACGATTTCTTATATAATAATAATATATTATTATATACTCTTATATTCAACTCCACAATAATAAGTCCAAAAGTAGTATAATAATCTGTTTTGCTTGCAATCATTCACAACATTCACATTTAAGCAAAACATGTTTTAGCGGGCGTATCCCCGGCAAGAAATATTTTCTCAGAGAGAGAGAGAGAGACTCTTGTTTCTTTAAGATTCGGTCTGAAAGATTTTAAAATGATGTTTCAGCGGGACGCATCCACATTTACTTGATCTAACAGGTTGACGGTCAATCTAAAAAGAGAAGACGGAAGAAAATTTTGTAATATCTTTTCTCTCCTTTTCTACCTCCCAAACTAAGTAGCAAGTAGCATTATGATCGGAACAAAAAGAAAAAGTAAGTAGTAGCTGGGCTGTAATCAATCGACCGCTGAGATGTAACATTGTTCCATAAGAATACAAAAAAAGAAAGATATTCAACAGTTCTTTATAGTTGATGAAGTAATTATTGCCTTCAAAAACGTAAAAGTAACCAATTCCTTTTGTCTGTGTACTATTCTTAGTTCTTTCTTCTATTATCATAATGATATGTTATGTAGGTGCATATATAATATATAGAATGCCTACGCATAATATATTATTCCCTCTTTTGTTAATGCACGACGAATGGTAGTAGTCGTAGTAATGCTTGTGAAAATGATTTATGTCAATGTATGTTGTGTGTAAATTGAAAATCAACAAGACTGTTGACAGCCTTGTTGACTGGAGAGAGATGATTTTGAAGAGAGAGAGAGAGAGAGAAGATGAACAAGAAAATGCTTTTTGAAAAAATGTAGAGTTTACAACTGTCAGATATTGGGCACGGCAAGCAAGCAGAAATGCATGTCGACACAATGCTATCTGTCGTGTCTTAATAAATTAAAACCAGAGACAGTTGATAGTTCACATGAGAGAAAAAACACCTGAAATATTATTATTATTATTATTATTATATGCTATGCTATATGCCATGGTTTTATATATTCTTTTATTTTCGCCCACCATCACCTCAAAGCCTACCTGTTTTGGGACAACAACATAGTCAGTAATCTTGAATATGACCATAAATAATCCACGTTTCTCTCTCTCTCCCTATCTATATTTTTTATGCACACATCATCTTCCTATGGGTTCTCCAATGGCTGTGTGTGTGTGAAGACTACTTGTTCAGAAAATAAAAAATGGTTTCTTTTATGCAGTCATACATATTATTTTTCTCGAGATCACTCTCTTGACTCCTAGTTCCATAATGGATTTTCATTTCTCTCTCTCTCTCCCCAACGATGACGATCAGTGAAGCTACTACTGTCACTACTGTTGTTTTTCTTATTCTGTTAAATATATTGGTATGATGAGGGAGAGAAAGATAGAAAATGTTGTAGAGAAGTAGGAGTAGTCACATAGTCACACAGCTAGTCTCTCAGTCCATATCTGAGGCAGTCAGTCAGCAGGTATCAAAATGACGAGCCTGCTTATAATATATGATGATGATGGCCATTTGCTGTTTTTGTCTACTTG
>JAHZNC010001126.1:0-22394 GCA_027744095.1 Zhuqinia jingwanae
CTCTATTCTTTAAATGATGACACACAAATATTCGGATTAATTTGAGCACATTTAAACTATATGATACAAAAATTACATAATGGTTATTTGTTCGTACTCTGTGATATTATGACCTAATTTTTTAGCTCATGATTAGGTACGACTTCAAAACAAAACCTGAATATTACCACTGGATTGATACTCTTTGTGTCAAACAAACCATAAAAGTGATGTACATACACACGAGGTATATGGTGACGTAAGTTAACACTGCAGGGATTTGCTTATCTTGTTCGATTTTTACGGGAAAACGTGAGCACATTAAATCTGTCAGGTTATTTGTCTCCCTCCGTTCATGATGCATGTTGATTGGTTTTTCCTGTTTCACACCAGTGCTAGCACGTATTTAAAACTTGATCCTTGATCTAGCATATGAAATTAAGAAGTAACCATCGTCTGAATATATCGATTTTTGCGATCTGAGACAACATAACGGTATTTTATGTATGTTG
Source organism: Zhuqinia jingwanae (assembly GCA_027744095.1). Lineage (NCBI taxonomy): Eukaryota > Metazoa > Arthropoda > Collembola > Entomobryomorpha > Paronellidae > Zhuqinia > Zhuqinia jingwanae. Next base: position 492 of record JAHZNC010001126.1, read on the forward strand.
GTACATTTGTTTTTTGTCGCTAAATTGTGCACATGATGAATATCAAATTAAGAGGATTGGAATTAAAATATGTGACAGTATAAAGGAAAAAGCGAACGGGAAACCATTTCAACTTCAACTGATAAATGTAGTTCAATAAATTACAATAATTTAAACATTTCAAATCAGTAAAATGTAGTCATTTTAATATCCCATAATATACTACATAAATTAAATAGTATAATATCAAATTGGCTCCATAGAGGTAATCAAGTAAGTCTGGGGTGGGCAGTCGACAAAGCGTTTGGGGTGCAGACTTGTTCATAAAATTGTGATTACAGTAAAAGCTTTCCAATTAATTGATAATAAAACTTTATAAATGACATAAACATTAAATAATCGCACAAATATGGCACAAAGTTTGTTATTCTATTCGTGTTTGTGAAAACAAAATCACACACACAAATGAAAACTTTACATACAGATGCGGACTTAATGTATAGGACATCAATAAATCTGGAATGATTTTCGATTTAAAAAATTGATATACCTACATGTATTATAAGAGTTGTAACCACAATCCTTCTTTCATTCAAAGAAATAAATTCAGTTTTTGAATTTGTATTGTAACATTTTTGTCTACTTTAACTCTACCAGTTAGAGAAACGGATACGCCCTGGTTTCCCAGAAATAATATTTATGTAGTGCATTGGATTTATAAATATGTTTTCAATGGAGCCCCATCGAAATAATAATAACCAATTTTTAATCGATGTCACCAAAAAAATACGTAGGTTCACTATAAACTTGGTGCCACTGCGCAGTATGTGTTGTGACCAGACCAGTGTGTGAGTGGACCTAACCCATTGAGTATTGCTTTAAAGTGTTCAATTCTATAAATCATTACAATAGGCTCACGTGTGTACATTTTGTTAGCATGAGAGAACCATTTGAGCAATAATACTTGAGATGATAGTACTTGAGATACATACCTTAAAGTCCAAATTAAATGGTATGTTTTTAATGAATCTCATTTATACCCAGCAATTACGAGTTCGGGATAAACAAAGCATTGAGGCTACTTCAATCCAATAAAATATTTTGTTAGCAATATGAAATCGATTTATATACTCACCACAACCTCACTAAAAATTAAAACCCGAACATTATCGCATTAAATTTTAATGACCCCTGCGGTAGCTACTATTGTAGTGAAAAAGCGAGCGCTCATATACGTAATTAAAATTTTAAAGAACTTGTGGTAATTGCGGGCGCACACAAGTTTCTCTGTCTTTTATCGGGACATCAATAAAGTCACCATAATATTAAATTGGGTATGCATGTACATATATATGGATAGGAAATGGCACAATAATAATAATTAGTTTACGGATTTGGTTAGTAGAAACAAACATGCAGTGTAAAGGTGTGGCAATATACACTATACTGGGATTTTGGTCTGGGCTGCTAAATGTTCTTAATGGTCTGCTTTGAAATGTAACCAAATAGCTTTGAAGAAAATTGATTTAAAATTTGCGTTTAATATTTGATTATCAGATGAATATTTTGGTCAAAGCATAATTACTTTTGGTGGCAACTTTCCGGGTTAAGGCAAAGCAAGTAAAGAACGTATTTATGTAGGCATGTTTATATACATATGAATTGAAAAACCCACACAGGAAAATCATTAAGACATTATTTCTTCTTTATCAAAAATACTACTTTGCGCAATATGTTTCTAGTGGTGGTTTGGTGTCTGGTGCCGCACTTCCTGTGACTCTACGAAGTTTTTGACAGGCGTTGCAAAATTAAACTTTAGAGTCAAACTATCACCACCATTTCCAATTATAATGGAAATTGTTGTCCGATCTAATCTAGCCAGATTACTATGCTCTGCCTCTCTTCAGAAAGGATGACACAAATGTTTACTTTTTTTATTCTTTTATTTGTCGCATTTACATCATCACGCACCTCTTTAAAAATTTATGTATAATTTTAGATTCTTGGTGATGATTTAAGATTTTTTAAAGAGAGGTAGTATTTCAATCCCACTGAAATGAAGTGATGAGACATACATCCCATCATCCATACTACCACCCACCACCCCAAAAAAAAACCTAACTAATTTGTTATGAATTGGATGAGATCATGATTTCNCGCTAGCAATTCATTGACCTTCGAATTTCCTTTTCAAATTACACTTCTGGGAGAGATTTTAGGAGGCAAGACTTTTCAATAAAACTATAAACTTGTCATCTGTCGTAGAAATATTCATACATACGTGAAAACATGTAGACGTTTGTATATGCAGCATACAAATATAATATGACATAAAACTGAAAAGTATAAAATGTGGTAGCGATATAACCTCACGAAATACAGAGGAAATCTGACACGCATAAATATCTTCGGATCATTATCCGTTCCCACATTGACTTTGTTTATCTCTGTCGCTTACTCATTTATGCATATTTACAATAGTGCACAAATGATGATGATAAGAACAAGGAGTATTGTGCAAAAGAGCACGGCGTAATGAACATTAAAGCGCTTCTAATTTATTGAACTTGTTTGCGGTTATCCCCAAACTACATTATATCATCTATATGTCCATCCGATGACAATAATAATAATAATTATTATTATTGCTTTCATTATCTTCATTTAGCCTGGAAAAGAGGGTTACGTAAACCTCTTATTGGTCTAGCTGCCATACTCAAGAAATAGTCAGTATTTCTCCATGTTCCATGTCGTTACTATTAAATGGCACGTTTAGTTTTGGGAAAAATTAGTAATCCTGCTTCACTATATACGCTGCAATTCTCTTGTAAGTAAGTGAAAGCCATAAACAAAAAATTATAGCGCAATTTTCTGGTAGTCTCAATAACACAATCCAGGTTTTCTGTCTCCCTTCAAGTAGACGCACATGATCTCATAGGATTTTCCTAATAATCTTGATAATCGGTGCCAAGATTAAAACATGGCTGTTCAGTGACCGACTAATGTGAGAATATATGCACTCACACACACATAGATTTATAGTGTGTACACTTTGTTTGTGTAAATGTGCAACTTTTGCTGTGCTAGCAAAAAGTAGCACCACAACAAAGAGCAACCTCACACAAACATATACATACATTTACACACACACTCTGACAGGGATGTCCTCGACTGGGTTTACACTAACGAAATGTTCGTGTCTATTTTATATTTTAGCAGTAGTTGAAAAAAGCCCAATTTTTGAAAGTGGTTTTACCAGGAAAAAAGATTGGCATTTTCAGCCGAACCTGCAAACTGTTCGCATTTACAAGTTTTGCTGCTCAAGGATAAAAGTTTCAAATATGTAAAGACACGTCACAAGATTACTGTTTAAAAAGTTGACAAAATTTACAAAATCTCTCTTTTTCTCACTCTCTTCATCATTCCCAGGAATGTGTCGGTTCTCCTTAAAAGTACGTAAATAAAATACGATAATCTTCCAATGGGATCTAGAACGTTTTGTTTTCAGTAGTTAACTCGTTTGTGCCGAGCAGCGTACGCTCTTATTATTATAGTTGAAAGGTTTTCTAAATAGGACTGATTTACATAAAACCCAGCCCAATCGTTGTAGTTGCCGTTTTGAAAGAAATACTGTGTTGTTTATTTTCCCCTTTGTGTGTGCGTGTCAGAGTGCTTTAATAAAGGATCATTGCGAAAGTACTTACTTTTGGAGATCCTTCTTTGAAGTATGTATTGCATTTTATATATCAAAGCAGTGATGTACAAACAATGCATAGATTACAATACAGATGCATTGCTACAAACAAAAACGTTGTACACCTTTGTTGTTGATTTTTCTCCAATTCTAGCCTATTTTATACGGAGTGTAAAAACTTTGATAACCTGATTCATTGTGCCATTCAATTCAGTATGTATTAAAATAACAGCATAAATAGCAAAAAGGTGTCAGAGAGAAAAGAAATGGATTTTTTTATTTTGTTTTGTATATCACGAACTTGGGCAAATTGGTTCTTATCCAGTTGCACGTGTAAATTATTTTCCGTGTATTATAGACAACGTAAAAATTCTCTGGAAAACCAGTTCCCCAAAAAATTCCCCATTTCCAAAAATAGCAGAAAGTGCGCATGAAATAGTTTTTTATACATAAAATTTGATAAACACAAAAAAGGGTGCCATTTATAGCGGCCAGCAACCTCATCAAGGTTAAAAATATTGTCAACAATAACAATTCTTTTTTTATTGTGAACTCTCATTCATGTAGCCAAAAAAAGACGTACGTATTTTATTTTTATTTTTTATATGCATACTTTACTACACACATTAGCATTTTTATGCATGCCAGGCAGAGAGGCCAATAATATTCTATATAGGTATTTTTGCCTTCCTTTTTTTGCATCTAGGTATGAGAGAGTAATAAGGAACAGCAATGAATTTATGCGATATTAAAATATTACATACACAAAAAAAGTACACTAGAGTAATCGACATTATTTCTGCACCGTTGGTAATATAATGCTCATTTCGGTTGAGAGCAAGCAATTGCAAAAAATAAATGGTGTTGTTGGTGGTGGGCAATATTAAATAGCATGCAAAATAAATTGATCCAGAAATAGAGCATGGCGTGAGTCCCCGAGGTTGTCATAATAAGTGGCAAATGTATGCATACCTAAATACATACATAATACATTTGTGCACGGGTACATTTATATTAAAAAAAGCACACTCTCAAGTGTTTTTGCATTTTGACATGACATAAAGGGGGAAAAGTATGGTGTGTGTGGTGTTGTGCGTCTAGAGTCTATTATTGTTATTATTCCATTAAAGATATTTCCAGCTTTTCTCGATTCGGAAATTACTCTCGAGGTATAGTACCTTTTTTTTGATTTGGGCTAATTTTAGAACTACTCTTATCGCCACATGTGTTGTTCCCTCATATATACGTACATCGGGTTTACATGTTTTGTGACCCCTTCTTTATTACTTTCATACATATAGTATTACAAATCCAGTGGTGGTGGCAGTCCTGGTGACGCCGACATATTTTTTACCTTTGTTCTGTTCAATGGCATTTATTTGTGCTAAAAGTAAAACTAGGTAAGCACAAAGACAGATTACATTTGTATTTGTTGGTCTAAAAGAGCATGTAAACTAGCAATTTGCATGTAACCTTTTTTCCAAAATACTTGGCTAATAAAAAAATTATTTTTGCTAATAAAAACAAGAAGGTACACTGTGCTAAAATTACCTTATGAGAAAAAAGAAGAATATAATATTATGTATGTATACACCTGCAGAGAGTCTATAGATTCACATTTTCACATGGTGCGATTATTGAGGCAATTGCTCAAAATAAACTTGGTGCATAATGGGGACGAAAAAAAGAAAGCATAAATATTTTTGTAGGATTATTGATGGACAGGCAAAGTATAGGGGACCAATTAGTATGAAAGTAGAGTTCAAAGTGAGCAAACCAGTTAACTGTGTTGGTGAAGGTGCTTGTGAAGCTTAAATCTGTAAAAATGTTTTTACAGGAAAAAAACATACAATATTTATACTTACTCTTACTACTTACCTTGTGTGTATATTAGTCTAGTCAGTGTTGCTAATCATCATTATTTTCTCTAAACGAAACACTTATAGATTTCATGAGAATCATTTGTTTTTGTAACGATACTGTCAGTCTGCTGATTCTCATTAATAAGTTGTGATTGGGAATCAACTACAAACGGATTACTTCACTCCTTTCCCTGTAAATAATACAGAGAGAGAAAGAGAGAGAAGATAGTTATATTATACTGGGAAAGTAAAAGCATACTTGGTAATAATAATAATTTAATAAACATAACAATATTATGACTTTTTGTTATAGAGACATTATTCATTAAGCATCGATATAGTTAAATCTGTTATTCATAGTAAAAGCCCACAAAGTATATATACGTAAGTACATGATGCGTACATATGTATATGCTTCCCCTGTCTCATGAAATACATAGTTTGTTATTTTATATAAAGTTTTGGAGCAACAATAAAGAAAACCCTACGTACATCGCCAGAGTGGAGACAAGCATGGTAGTGTGGGAGTTTTTGTTAACTGGATTGGAATCATATTAATAATTCATCCATCAGTTGTTTTATTTTTCCTTTATCCCGGCATATATTCCAGTAATATTCCCATAATAATAATAATAAAAATAATGCAAGAATAATGCTTATTAGGCTATTTATATAATAGCGACTGCCATGCAGAGTATACATTGAGCATGATGTCATGTCACTCCACTCCACTTGCTGGTCGGTATAATATATAAAAGGGTAACCAGACAATCAATTTGCTTAAGGAAAAGAAAGTTGAGCAATAAGGCACACAGTGTTTTGGCATCGTAATGTGTGTGGCTGAATAAGCCCATTCATAATTAAATTAGTAGTGACATCCTCTTTTGTTTTTTTTAGGTTTTTTACTTATCAAAATGGCTCAAGTCAACTGCATGCAAAACAAAAACCCTCATACGTGCAATACAAATAGAACAGAAAATTATGTTGGCGTGAAAGATAAAAGTTTACTCATAAAAAAAATGATAATAACATTTTTAGCACGAAACAAAAGGAGACGTGTTGACGAGAGAGCAGGGGAACACACAAGTCTATATTATATTTAACACAAGAGCTGGTGACATTCTATTTGTACCTCATCCATCAGTTATCTTTTTTTTATCATATCATGTATATCGATTATTATTATTCTATCATTATACTTGAAGGTTATCATAAATAGGATTACTAAATGTGTAAGTGTGTGTACATGTGGTACGAATTGCGACATAGGATGAAGAAATGTGTGTCTATTCTGAATCACCAATAACCAATGGTATGTTTTTAGATGGTTATCTGTTACATATAATTGTATATAATAGGTACCATTTCAAGTTCATCCTTTATTACTTATTACTATACTTCATATATTTGCTTAAGTATTAGCTCCGGGTTTTTTTGTTCCCTGTAACTTTATTCGGTGATAGTGTGTATGATGTTGATTGATAAGAGGTTTAGGTTTTATTTCGCTGTATATGGTGGTCAGGATTCTGATGAAAAGGTGGTGGTGTTTAACTAAGCTTCACTGTTGATCACCTCATTCTTTTGGCAGTGGCGCGTTATGCACTCTATTTTGAATCGGCTAGAATGATGATACAACAGAGAAAAGAAACTAAGCACACTTGAGAGAAGTGCTAGTGGTTTTTTTTTTTAAATAAAAGTTAACAAGTTTTGTGTGTTTGCCATGATTTCAGAAATTAGAGGCGAAACAGAGCCTGGGAGTGGTGGAGGGGGGCCTGCCCTTCTCCGACGTGTTCCTGTTGTAAAACGAGGCAAACGGTGGTGCTCCAGGTCAAACTCCTCCAAACGGAATAATCCCTTCGGATATCGCAATGATGGAGCCACTTCTTCAGGATCAAGCGTTCCAGCAACAAATACTTCAGGTAAAAACAACATATTTTACCAGTATTTTCAGTTGTTGCTATTTCATAAGAATACACCACTTACACAAGAATATTATTTGATTGATCTACATTACATAATATATTGTTATTTGGATAAAGTAAACAATTTTGATTTTATTGTATTGTAGCTTAAACAAGAGCAAGAGTTGCAACATCAGATGCTCTTGCAACGATTCCAAGCTCAGAGACAGCAGTTGGTTCAACACCATGAAAAGCAGATGCAACAAAGGCTGAAGGTAAGCCATGAAACGTCGTAGTGATACTTGTGCTTTTTATGATGACTTTTATTATTCGTCGTCTTATATGTCTACGTAAGAAAGCAAGAAAACTAGATGACTTTAGTTATAGAAACTCAAAATTTAAACTATCCTGCTTACCCTTCACATGTGTATTAAACTTCTTTTTTAAATACATTTGTAAATACCTATATATTATATTTTTTATAAGTCAGTTTATTTCAATGTTTCACTCCTCATCTTTCCATTATTTTAATTGCATTGGAGAGGCTTTCGACGAGTATTTTTCTAATATTTTATTTTAACATTTATATATCCTTCCTACAATATCATCTGTGTACTGTACTGTAAACCGCTTCATCCCATATGTATAATATTCAACCTTTTATGTTTTCTGTTGCAATTTCCTTGTGCTCAACTACTATTTTTTTCAGTGTCAGTTTTGTGAAGTAAACTCCATCCATAACATCAATATTCATAATGAGACCCAAAAATAGGAAATGTTTCAAGGTTGCGTGATGTGCTCAGCTGAATGTTTCTTCTTCTGTTACGATGATGTTGAGTCAAAGGAGTATGTACAAGAAAAGTGCATATATTATTTTTTTACATTACACTTTACTTGTTCACCGATGTTTTAAAACAAAACCTTTACACATAAAGTCTATTTCTATATTACCTTACATCTTTTGAACGTGTCACGCACGAGCTTTTGACATGATTTCTTGTTTAGTCCATATGTTAATGTGAAACTCGAAAAGAAACCCGAACATAAAACTACCTATTTCATATACTCTCATCTCAAATAAGCACATTTCCCGTTTTTTATTACTTCAGAATTAATTTGTTTATATTGTATTTAACAGAGCGTATGAAAGTACATACGTATTCAATCTTTTTATCACTAATTTTATTTGACTTTTCTCACAGTCAAATCTAATATATATTATGTTTATATAAGCATTTTTTAAGTAGGGATAAGGTATTATATTTGTTAATTGAAAATTCTCTCTTTTCATGACTTTTATTATTTGAGCAAAGTCCCCAGCATCCATTCATGTTACACAATATCTTCTTTGAGATGAAGAGGAGACATACCAAAAAGATAGTAGGTGCGAAGAGACGGATACAAAAAATAAGAGAAAATATTCTTTGGTATAAAATTATTTTTGAGGTAAAGTAAAACTGACAGAATAATATGTCTCCTTTGTCGTTATTCATTGGATAAAGCAATTTAATATCTCTCTCCTTCACTCTTTGGCAAAAGTTGTCGATATGTACATACGTGATACATTTATACGTTTGTATGCATATATTTTATGTATTACATATACCTAATTGGAAAAGAAACTAAAGAAGTGGTTGAAGATGTAGCGAACAAAAAAGTAGTGTGGGCAAAAATCGATCTTTTTCCTTGAAGTTGCTAGTCTTCTTCTGCTTTACGCTCTTTCACTCTATATTTCTCTTATTATTATAATTATGATTATTACTATATTACTATGATCCTTCTTTAGTTTTCCTTTCTGCTTCAATACTTTTTATACTTTAATACTTCTCGTGCCAAGTGATCGGTACACAAAACAGCAAGGTAAAACTTTTAAGGCTTCATTAGTTTTATAAGCAATCTCTTTTCATTTTTTTTACTTTCATACGTTGGCTGTCTCCTTCATCTGTCCATTCTTCTACTCAAATTACAAAGAAATATACATACATACATATAGGATCATACTATTTAATACATCTTTCTTGTGATGTATACATTGATGCTGAATCCGACATTTTTTTGTACATACAACAACAACAAGTGTAATAAAGTTTACTTCTTGGAACATATCTTTCCGCATTATGCGTAAATAATATGAGTATGAATACCTAAGAAGTATATGTACAAATGACCTCGCAAAATGAAGTCATAACTGTATAGAGAGAAATTGTCGGGATACATGTGATAAAAAATAAAATGAGTAAAGTCCATTTTGTTTCTTGAGATAACTCGGGCGTGTGGGATATGATATGTACGTATGAAGGACAATATATTGTACTATCAAAATAAAAAGAAACACGGGCTTAGAAGAAAATTAAGGAAACACTTACAATATACCTACATATATATGTAACCTAGTTTATTTGTACTGACATAATGAATTGCACAAAAAATTAATAACATTATCCCTTCTTTTCATAACTCTTGCTTTGGTAGATTCACTTTCGCTGTAAGGACTCATCCAGTCCGAACAAATAATTTGTTATTATTATTATACCATACAGCCAACATATAACACAGATTTGAAAATGGAACATAATTTTATATTGACAACTGACAGACAAATATATGAAGTTTGCTATAATAGTTTCTAAAAGAGTCCATGCTTTGCCGAGTTTTTGTTATACTATTTTTTTGACGAAAGCATGTTTTCTACTCATGTGTGCTCATTTACGTGTATATGTGGTGGTGGTAAACATTTCCAGGTATTATACTTGACTGCCTACTTCATATTATTACGAAAGATTAATGAAGTAAAAAGGGGGAAAGTATGGTATTTTGATATACTTGTGAAAAGCTGATTAGAGTAATAGGTTCTTTCTCCAAATTTTCTGATATTGGATGGGAGAAATAAAGTATTTACACATTTTCCGTTAAGTAAACTTTTTTGTAGTAATAGTATTTTCACGAAACAATTTTTGGTTAGTTTGTCTGAAGAGCACGTTTAGTTACGTACACATATGCACGGAGTTAGTAGTATGACAGCCTAAACTGAGGAGACACAATTTGTACACAATTTATGCAATACATATATACACAAACTATTCAATTCTCCTTTTTACAAATGTGCATGTGGGAAAGATATTTATTAATATGTTCTTTCGTGAAATGTGCATTTGCATAAAAATTGCTTGTTTTGATGGAACATGAGGCAAGAGAAATCCTCGAGTGTGTTGCTAGTAGGTATATTGCAATCATCGTGCAGTCGGAGCAGCGGCGCTTTGATTTCATGGTCAAATGGACCATTTATGTTAACATGGATTGCAGTAAATCTAGATCAAGCTAAGAAAAGATATGTTGTTACGTGTCAAGTGCATTTATGTACTTTTAAACCGTTCGTTGTATGAAAGCGAATATATAGAGTTTTTGTACTGCTGTATGATCATTTTAAGAGATTCGGCAAACCGATTCTTTTCAACCCGTTTCGAGTTACTACACTCGTGAAATTTAGCGACGAGAGATTTACATATCTAGGTATCAAGTTGTAAGAAGTAAAATTAAATAACTTCGTATGCAAAGAAAAAAATTTGATATAATTAACAGCTGCGCTTTAAATTCAATTATTGTTATAAGTAAAGTGAAGAAAATGCTGGATAATGACTTTTGAGAATCCGACCGAAAAATTCAGTTTGAATGTGGATGAAGAAAGTTACACAGGAAATGTGGATCACAATCATATCACTTCCTTTCTATTAACTGTCTACCTTTTTCTCCTGGAAATAAAGGTTGGGTACGTAACATTTATGCTATGCCACACAGGAAAAGTCAGTTAAGTTATGTAGGTTTTACATGTGTTGGGTTGATCAATGAGAGGGACTCTCAAGTCTTGTTGGATAAATACCAGCATACATTTTCACATTTCAGAATTGTGTTTACTATCTGACAGTTGTGTGCTGGCATTTTTTCCTACCAGTCAATTCAGGAGCTATACCATAGTGTCATTTGTCAAAAAAAATAAAAGTTTTGTAGTAAAGAAACATGAAGAGCTTGAAAATAATTAATTTTGCCCACATATTGAACATTTCTAAGTCTAATTTTTCTTGGAGACGCTTTGACGCATTATAGTAACGTAGTTTTGTACAGAATTACATCTTATTTTGTACTTGTCTCATGTAAAATATATCATTTATGGCGGCATATTACATTTGGAAGCAAAACTGTAAAACAAGCCGAAAATCTTTTCTGAAGCAATTTGTCCCTGAACTGTAAGGTAACAAAGTAGCGAAGTAGCTGCAGCAAAGGTATATGGAATCAAAGATGGTTGAAATGTTGAACAAAAACATGACGGGTTGCGAATAATGTTTTGTGTAACATCCCAAAACTTTTCAAATCTATCTTTTCTTTCTTTCTTTCCACTGTATTGTGAGTAATCAGGATCAGGCTCATATCCAAGTATCAAGCATTAACTTGCAAAATTCTTTACAGGAAACTTTTCCCCTTTCACCTTTCTTGCTTTCACAAGCTATGCGTCTATTGAATAATGGTATTATGTGTTTAGATATGTATTGCGTTTCTAAAGGTGTATACCTGTGATGAATCATCCACTTCACATTTACTTTTTATTATTTCCCCCTCTTTTCGATGGGTAGATACATATATATGTGGTACAGAAGAGAGGGGCAAGTGAATGCTTCCATTGATTTGCTAGGATATGTTGCTCACGTGGAGTAAAGTACAGTTTAAAAAAGCAATGTAGCAGAACATTATATATAACTCAAATGCATAACTAACATCGCGTGTGATGTTTAAAGTTCGTAACTATAAAGTCTCAATAAACTGAATATGTTGACTCTCTTCATTTCATGAATATTTTACCTTGCTCCAAATGTAAATGAAATGTCGTGTGTCTCTCCCGATTTCAAATTCATTCATTCTCAAATAACTGTGTGTTGTTATAGCCTGTTTATCTGCCAAGCGGAGTAAAATGGGATATTTTGATTATTTTGTTTTGACGGGAACACAAGAAACAATGGCAGTATCACTTTTACTTGAAGGGTATCAGGGTCATTGTGACAATGTCACAATAACTTTAGATTTGTAATACAGCAGCTGCTTGAACTTAAGTGGCTTAGTTCATAACAGAAACGTCGCCTCTCACCTACACATTATATACTTTATTACAGTAAATTGATCTCTGTGTAAGCATAAATTATTTATACCTGTCTATTCAGGCGCGTTTAAGAATAACTGTATAATTTATAAACGCATATGTCATGCTTCCTACAAAACATTACAGCGTGTTTTTACCAAACGCAAAGGAACAAGTCAGGGAACAGTCAAGGACAAAAGTTTTATCCGTACATTATGAAGCATCTCTACATCTACATTGCTATGATAAAATTATCTTGTAACATTTTTGTTTTTTTCGTATCATCCTATTACACAGGTACCGGTCCATTCCAGTCGCATCCGTACAGAAGACCTCTTCTCATAGCCAAATACGAGGAAGATTTTCCACTCAGAAAAACAGGTAAGAGCTCGCATAAACCAACCTCTTGTCGTGTGTCTCTTTTAATTTATTTTCTTTTTTTGGATTTGACCTTTCACTTTTAACTTTCCTTTTAAATATAAAAACTTGTTATAATACGTATTATTCCACCACATATGCTTTAACATAATATACATTTTGAACTAAAGTATATATGTGCATTACAACCACTTACTAAAATTGAGAAAATACAAAATATACATATGTATAAAAATATATAAAATAGTGTGGGTGTGTGAATAAATGGATGCTGCAAAATGTTGAAAAAGTACAACACGTAACATTTTCTTATGCCGCCAGTGTGGGTAGTATAAATATTGTTGATCTTCTTCGTGTTTTGAACTTCCATGTTATGAAGAAATTTAAGAAAAAACGTTGGATTATGATTTTATGTACATTCCAAATATTATTCCGTAACTTTTTGTGTGGTGTCCTTTAGAAAAATAAGATAAAAAAATAATGTTACTAAAGTTTACTTTTTTTTATGTGGTGTGTATATATATAATATATTTGCAGTATATGAATTTTTGCTGGTGTGTTTTTTTGCGTGAGTGTGATTTTTTTCTGTTTGATCTAATGAATCTCACAGCCTCTGAGCCTAACCTCCTGAAGATGCGGTTGAAACAACGTGTTTTGGAGCGTCGAAGTAGCCCCCTGTCACGACGACGAGAGCGTACAACCTACCTGAAAAGACGCTCTTGTCTTGCAAGTATGGACATTATGAATTATGACGTTTTGTTTTATTTTTTGTCACTTTGTTGCTTTTTTACGGCTTTTTAATGTGCTTTAGCGCCTTTTACATTTGCACTTTCTTTTCTATCCGGAGAAAGTTGTTTGAACTTTCTGCGTTTGCACATCGTATTGCTTTTTATTGGATTTGGGGTTCTGTGAGACATTGGTAAGGACAAGGACAAGGCATTCATTTTGAGTTGTTTTGCTTTAGTGGATGGCAGTGGAAGTGCTGGATCAACCCCAGACTCTGGACCGAACTCACCTCCTATCCACAGTGTGGCTGGAGGTACACCACATTCCGGGAGCGGAGGAGGTACACCACAACATGATGAGGGTGGAGGAGGAGGTGGATCACCTTACGGAAATTCTACGTATGGACCTACAAATAGTGCGAGTGTTTGCGATTTGACATCATTGTACAGTAGCCCATCCCTACCAAATATATCATTGGGAAGGCCTATTCCCCCGAACACGGTATGTTTGATATTTTAACATTTTTAATTTAAAGAAAATATTTAGAATGATTACGAGATAGCATGATGACTTTTATATTACAGGAGAGCAAGTTAGCTGCAGTATCTGAAAATGAGGTTCGATGTCCTGTTCCTCCAACTTCTATCATGTCTTCTGGGGGAGTTCCTCTTCTTCCCATGCCATTCTACGGGCCACCTCACATTGCGATGGATCCAAATGAGCTCGAGGCTTTTTACAGGTCAGGTGGTATCATGGCTTTAGCTACTTATCAGGCACAAGCCGCTCAGGCTCTAAGTGCTGCTCATGCACAAGCAGGACAAGAGGCGGCACAAGCAGGTGCTGCTGGAGATCTCGGTAGAATTGGACCAGGGAGGACAATCCATCGTCCATTGGGACGAACTCAGTCAGCACCACTTCCACTTGGTCACCCAATGCTAATGATGCCCAACGCATGTTGCTGCTGCGGCAGCCATGGCCCAGGTTCATCCACCCAACGGAACTAGTCCATCTGCAATTCCGGGTGCTGCATTAATGGGTCAGCCGCCAACCGCACACCAACTTTTGCGACAGCATATTCGTCAAACTGTACTTACTCGGGCTGGCTCCAGAGGTCAAATGATTGGATCCGTGAACCGGGGTGTTAGTGTTGAGGAGGACTCATGTGAAGGAGAAATCGACAGTGACGAAGCATCCCTTCCACCTTCTCATCTACAGCACCAACGTGAGTATGCTAACAAAATGGTACAACAACACATTCATCTCAAACAGCAACAACATCAAATGCCAGAGGGTCGGACTATCGTCAACTCCTCATCCGCCAACACCATTCCGATTCCTGACATGAATGCCGGGTCAATTTCAGCCATTCCTCAAAGACTCCACCACTCAGCAAGACCATTAAGTCGTGCGCTATCTAGTCCTTTAGTAGCGTTGGGTCCCAGTTCGCCCCAGGATCCTTCTGTTCAACAAAATATCTGCAAACCAGGTGGAACAGGGCTCGCATTCGATAATTTGATGCTCAAGCATCAATGCTTGTGTGGGGACAATTCTCAGCATCCAGAGCATCCTGGAAGATTGCAAAGTATTTGGGCGAGACTTCAGGTACGTAATTGATACAATGACTTATCCTTTCATTTGAAGCTTGAATGTTGTCGACAGAGTTGATGATTATGAGTGACTTGAACATGGGATTTGTTCAATATCCTTTAGGAAACTGGTCTTATCAGTATGTGCGAGCGTATTAGAACACGTAAAGCCACTTTGGAAGAAATACAGAGCTGTCACAGCGAGGCGCACACACTTCTATTTGGTAATTTTACAATCTAATATAACATTGTTGTGTACATTTTTGACGTGGAATGATGCCTTTCTCTTTCATGTAATAAAAGTTTATGCGATGTCAATCAAGGTATTATTTTGGTAGTACTAAAAGTTTGTCTTTTTTTGTTATTTGTCCAGGCACTAATCCGTTGAGCAGGCAAAGAATGGAGCTTAGCAGATTCCCAGAATCTAGTCTACCAATTAAAAGTTTGGTGAGGTTACCTTGCAATGGAATTGGCGTTGACTCTGACACAACTTGGAATGAACTACATACTCCATCTGCGGCTCGAATGAGTGCTGGATGTGTGATTGAACTTTCTTTTAGGTAATAAATTTGTGACGTCAAGTTTATTATGATATGCTTTCAATATGAACGGGACGCCTGTAAATCAACTTTGTTTTTGTGTTGTGGTAATACTAATAGGGTAGCGACCAATGAATTACGAAATGGATTTGCGATCGTGAGACCTCCTGGTCATCATGCTGAGCCAGTACAAGCGATGGGATTTTGTTTCTTTAATTCTGTGGCAATTGCTGCGAGACAACTTAGATCTCGTTTGCAAGTGGAAAAGATTCTCATTGTTGACTGGGATATCCATCATGGAAATGGAACACAACAAATCTTTTACGACGATCCTCATGTCTTGTATTTATCTATTCATCGACACGATGAAGGAAATTTCTTCCCAGGAACTGGAGGACCCAATGAGGTAAAATATAAAGTTTCATGATCATAATAATTTCTACTTTTTGGAGGTTAGAATGAAATCGGGGTAACATGGTATTATTATTGATTTTTTTCAGTGTGGTGCTGAGGATGGCGTGGGGTTCACCGTTAATATTCCATGGAGCGGCGGTCTCAATCCTCCCATGGGAGATGCCGAATATCTTGCCGCTTTCCGAACTGTAGTATTGCCCATCGCTCAGGATTTCCAACCTGATATTGTTATTGTATCGTGTGGTTTTGATGCTGCAGCAGGTCACCCGCCGCCTCTGGGGGGTTACGTTGTCTCACCGGCATGTTTTGGATGGATGACTCAGCAGTTGATGACGCTTGCTAATGGCAGAGTAAGTGCAACATTCGTTTTAAAGTTATCAATGTAGGTAGGTATGTATATTTATTAAATTCCTGTGTAATCGTATCAACTTGTTACTCCTTTTGTCTAGATTGTTTTGGCATTGGAGGGTGGCTATGATCTCCCAGCCATATGTGACTCATCTCAGGAATGTGTCAAGGCGCTGTTGGGAGAGCCATTGACTCCTATCGCAAAAGATGAATTGATTCGTCGGCCATCCACCCCCGCAATCGAAACTCTTTTGAGAACCGTGGCTATCCAGGCTCCTCATTGGCCCTGTATTAAGAGATACGTTTCCCTGATAAACTGTTCAGCAATTGAGGCTGCATCCGCAACCATCGTGGAGGGCGGAAAACACATGAGGGATAGAGTGGAATCCGAAACAGTTTCTGCAATGGCTTCCTTGTCAATGCATCACGCTGCTGGAGGCAACCATTCTCGACGAAATGATGTGGAGACTGCCAGGGACATTCCAACCTCACCTTCTGCCAATCACTCATCTTCAGCCACTTCCCGAAGACGATCTTCCGATATGAATGAAGACTCGTGCCCAGACGTAATCCATGGAATTAATGAAGAACCAATGGACCAGGATGAGCCGATGAAATAGAGTACAGGCACCACTGTTTCATCCATCTTCACTTCAAAAAAAACTTCAGTCTACTATCAAGCTGAGCGCAAGTGCAGTATCAACAATATAAATATTAGCTGCGATACAAGTGGCATATTTGTAATCAACATTGTATTGTAATGTTAAATGTTAGGAATTGTAGGTATATGTGTGTCAAAGTGACAGTACCGTGTATTTTTTCGTATTCCGGTCCTGTTACATGATCTGATCTCTTGTTCAATCAGACAAGTACCGGTTTTATGTTGTCGCCGTTGTTTTGATGAAAATTGACAATGTTACACTATATGATATGCGAAATGAATATGTAAAACTTAAACAGATGGCTGGCAATATGTCATCGTATTTACGTATAACCTTTTGCACCAAACAAGAAAGTGTTTTCAACTGACCAAAATGTAATCCCGTGGTAGTGATAGTTTTAAGAATGATGAATCCATGTTATATTATTATTATTATTATTATTATTATTATGGTTATCATAATATATTTACAAATCTAGATTAATATATAAGTATACATACATATATCTATATATTCTTTACTTATGAACCGATAGTTTATGAACGAAAGTCAATGAGAAAACTCAAAAATTCGCTTACAAAACAAAAAACTGACGACTTACTTGTAGATTTAAAGCAGTTAATAAAAACTATATTATATACAAAACAAGATATAATTTGTACGTACCTTCGGTTTTTGCGCAGGTTCGCAAAACTCGTCGTCGTTCTTTACAGTCGTCGCGAAATAAAGTTTTATTGAACCTATTTCCCTACACCATTAAAAAAAAAACAATATACTATATATTTCATGCAACACAATACATATTATTCTGAAACAATTACTACAAAATAAAAAATACATTAACAATTTATTATTATGATGATGATGATGTAAAAAGGACGCATCATGTAAGATGGAAACATTTGCTACACAGAACTACCTATGTATGTAATGTAGGTTATCCGATAAAAAACGCATGTTTCATAAAAGAAAACATCAGAATACATAATATTAAACTAGTGTTCAATCAAACATGTTAGAATAATATATTATTAGTGGTTTGCATCAATTCATAAATGAATATGCCTCTAAAGAAGATGAAATTAAACTTGATAATTGTTTTTCCTCTCTGAAGTAACTTAATGTGCTCGCAAACAAACATTATCTCCTTCTTTCATTTAAATAATAAAAACTTGTAAATGTCTACAATTAAGAATTATTGAAAACAATATCATGTAACCAACCTGGTTACAAGCTTCTCTGTTTATTATTATTAATTACTGTATGAATTATTGTATAAATGAAAGAATATGGTAACGAAGCCCTTCCTCGTAAAAATAGACATAAAACACAAGAGGAATTCCTGATGCTACTAACTAAACTTTAAGTTTAATTACGTGAAGGCGAGGAATCAGACGTCTCTGTGAAATAAAAAATCAGAATTTTCATGAACTATAAGGACATGCTTTGTTTTGTGGAAGAATTTGTCCGACACCAGGGGTAGCCCTGTGTCCGATTCCAAGTACCTCCAAGTTAATTAGTAAAACACCAGTTTTAACTGTCTCTAATATTTATTCCACTCATGTGTATGTCTGTATTCAATAACTACACTTAATAAGGTGTATTATAAGTAAAAAACATTTATTGATAGCACCCAATTTTGGTCAATGTCGCGTTATGAAAACCCAATGTCCGTGTAACTGTCATATATTCTTTAGGAAGATTGATAATGTTGAGTACTTTCAGTGAATGTTTAAGAGAGTTTTCTGCGTAATTTATATGTTATTGAATTTCTATTCTGGGAACTTTTGCCACACATCATCAACATTTTGGTACGACGTTTTGCATTTTACCATGATTTCTACTTTTTAAATACCATTCCAAGAAAGATGCTTTCGGATTAAAACGTTTTTCAAGTACGTCTAGAGAAAAACATTTTTTACCGATGTACATTGTTTCCTACTACTAGAGCTTATTTAATATATCTTGTACTATCACAGAGAGTACAAGTTTCTCCATCGTTTTGAAACGTTTCATTGTTGAATTGAACAAGTTCCACAGGTTATTATTATAGTTATTAGTGCACATTTTAAAAGTAATTTATGACTACATATGAAGTATAGTGGACGAAGAAAAAAAAAGTTGAAGATAAGTCGGTAAAATGAGTCAGTTAAATGAAAGGATCTGGTCTGGATTTGCTACAGCCCCACTATAAAGAAATTGAGTCTATACAATCAACAATACTGGAATCTGGAATATGTTGGTGCCATGTCATATTCATTCACAATCACAAAATAGATGTCAGCCTGTTTCCGGTTGATTACATTTACGTATTTATTGTACTGAGTACTGGGGTACATAATTAAGTTATATTTATGGTTATTTATTACGTGTGCATGAGTGTAAAGGGAAAAAAAGTTATGTGGAAAAATGACTGATGAGAAATACACGTCCTGATTCACGTCAAAAAATATTATTCATTGAAAGTTAACACTGTAATTTTATAACTGTTTTGTTGTGTACGATTTGTAATAGTTTCAGCATCTATAAAAAAGCTACTGAAAAATACCATGAAATCTGTATCATGTACATAAATAGAATACTATATTAAACAACGTTTTTGGTTGGGCTGTGGGGCAAAGCATACTACTATATAGCTCACGATTACTTCAAGATAAAAAATTAGTTGGATAATTATTATCCTTTTCTTTTTGAAACATTTCTCTTGCTGTTTCTGTGAATTTTTTTAAAATGTCTACATATAAGAGAAAATACTGCAACAACAACTTTTACGTAATTTACAACAAAAACAGCACAAGTTGAAAATCCATCATACATGAAGCATAAACGTACCATACTATTTATACGATAAAGTTCTTCCTTGCTGTGTCGTCGCCAGTTCAGTCTCCACTTCAAAATATTTCATTTTCATATGAAATGACAATTTTTGAATTTGGACAATTTTGGCGAGTTACGTCTTCGAGGTAATATTATAGTTAGTACATAGATAACTAAGTATATATGGTTAATTAGTATACTTATATGCGTGTTAAATTCACGAAACATTTCTACAAAAGAACACATCTGCTGTGCAATGTGTTTTAAAAATAATGACTCCTTTAAATAATAAATACCTATAATATATATGCCTACATATAAAAAATATGTGTAGTAGAAAGGAACAAGCGCATTTTAAATTTTATCATGATGAACTGTACATGGTGGTGAAATAATTTTATTGTCAATGTTTTCCGAACAAAAATACGTATATAGAATCTCGAGTCGGGAATATAAGATCTGTGTTTTGATGTTGTGTAAAATGTCGTGATTTTAAAATTACAATTTCTATTTGAAAGGCCATTATAGAAAATGTATTTTGAGCAGGGTCAGTAAATGATTGAATTTATTTATGTATGTAAAAAATATGATAAGATTGCGGTTAGTTCCTTTCTGATGAAGAGTGAAATAAAAAGCTTTGACGCTACCTTCATCAGATTTTTTTAAAAATTCAGATAAAGTTCAAGTCTTTTATGGTAACGAATCTGCGTGCCATATACAAGCACAACACAGTTGGGCTGTTTTGTTTTCTCGGGGAAAAAATGAAAGTCTGGAGTGGGTTGTTTTGTTTAATCTACTTCGATTTAATTCAAACTTTTTCATTGTTTCCGTGAGACAATGTGCATACCTATTTAGGACAATTCAGTTTTTTACTTCGTTTTGATGAACACTACAACAATGCGCTAATAAGTTAAAAAAATATATAGTTCTATTTTATTTTAATCTTTACATAAATGTGCATTTAAAAAAGGCATGGATTACGTGTAATTTGTGAAAGGTTTTGCTGCGTATGATTTGTTCCTACGGAAATGGCATGAATTAAATACAAATTACAACAAATTTAATTTAATCGTAATTTATTGTTAGCTATAATTTTTATACTTGATTTTTGGTATTGCATAGTTTAAGGCACAAGAAGAAACAAAAAATTGTTATTTATGAGCATTCTTTAAGTAAGTGAAAAGAAGTAAAGTAAAATCATATGAATTTCAAGGTATAATGCGTAGAAAAGTTTGCTAAATTTCCTGCTCAGAATTTCTGGAAATGGTATCAGAAAAGGGTGTACCTGTGTAATTTGAAATTGTGTGTCGTGTGAAATATATATTATATATACATCTATACTTTACGTCATTGTAAATCGTACATACTTACACAACTATTGACTGTGTGAAATGATTATATTTGAAATACAGTTTCTTTTACCTTTTTAAAGTTTTACTATTTTAAAATTTCTACAAATTTAACCTTCATATTATTTTAAACCTTTGTAAATGTCAAATAAATTCATTTTTAATGCGAGATCCAGAAATCCGCATACCTGAGTATGATATAAAATTGATACCTTCCAGTAGATTTTGGAAACCTTAAAATTAGTTCAATACAAATATTAACAATCAATTTTTTCCTCAATTTTATTTATGTTTTCAAAAGGAATCTATCTATTGTCTATAGGTTAGCAAATAGCAAAGTGTTCATATCTAGTCCTGGGACGTATCACTGAAAATAGGTAAACTGCCAGATAACTTTGTTTTATTTTTGTGCTATGAACAAATTGTTGTTGTTGTTATTTTAATTATACATGTATATTATATGCGTCTGTACACTACAAACTCTCATTAAGTTAAATACACTGTTTAATTAAATTGTTATTGC
>JAHZNC010001127.1:0-13091 GCA_027744095.1 Zhuqinia jingwanae
AGTTTTTAACGTAATTTTTCAGTAGCAGAAGTGGAAATTGCAAGCCAAATATTAACTTTTTGTAGCTTTAATTTTTTTGGATCTATGAAAGAGATAAATGAAAGAGATAAATGAGTACATTAATGTAATAAAATTATAACTATATAGCAGTAGTACAAGTTCGGCTCGTATTATGAAATCCGTTCTGCATAATAAGATTTTTTTTACTTTGGAAATAAAACTTAAGGGGCCCCAAAACTTTTAAATATTTTCCAAATGTTAACATACTTTGAAATTGTGGATATTGCTTTCCTGCACAAGAACTATTTTTATAACTTAAAAAAATAATTGAAAAATTCTTTCCTTAACCAAAAAATGACAAAGAACATTTTTTTATAAATAAAAATTCAAAACAGTTATATTGCATGACTTCAAAATATTTTGAAACAAAACGATTTACAACTATGCATATAACAGTTATGTACATTGTTAAAGATTACCCCTTGCACCATACATTTGCATGTAATCCTTTAATGTACACATGAGCTTTTATTTTACAAATAATGATTGTTATAAGCAATGCCACAGTAACTAAAAAAATAGTTTGTTTTTTGTAGCTCCAACTCTCTCCTTTCTTCTGTAATGGAATCATGGATATAATAGCATTTAGGTATCCATAATATGAACTCATTAGGTAAGAGGTGCTCACTCACCTACTGTGAAACCATTTTTTTTTTGGAAGCAAAAGAAGAATAAAATATATTGGGCAAGTAACGCATATATACTTTTTAAACTCCCCTTTTCATTTCCAGAATGCCTAGTTTAGAGAAAAAACTATCTAAATTGCAATTCTTTTTAGTGGCACAGCATTCTCACTTTGTACGTCTTTAGGCCTTATAATATTGTTCAATGCAGATCAAAGCAGCGTCGTTTCGGTAATAACTGCATAAAAAAGGATTTTCTTCACCAGGAAAACGATGCCTGGTGTTAACACCATTTTTCACATAGAGAAAACCCCCAAAATACATTGAATGCCCCATAGTATTACGATCACATAGTTCTGATGATATATATATTCACACATAATAACCTTCGTTAAACAAAAGAAATGGGGAGCATTTTTGTAAAGAGAAAAATAAACTTTTTCGCAAGGAAGAAAAAGGAAGGCCCATTTCACAAATACTAATTTTGATGGTATTATATATAGGTTCTATTATAATATTAATTTTTCTTTTGATACGACTACACAATAATGTAGTGATGATGAAAAGCCCAAAGGAAACATTAATTTTAGTGAGTTCCTCCTTCCTTCCATTTAAGCCATATAAACGAAAAATACTGCTGGGAAGAAAAATAGATGATATTTAGATGTAATCTAGCGCTGAGATCAAATGTATAATACTATAATAACTACGTATAGTATATATGCATGCATGTGAACCAAGTATATTAGGGAGATGGTCCATAATGATGATGATGATGATGATGATGATAGACAAAATGATGTTATTAGAAGCGAGCAAAAAAATAACCCATGACGATGAGAGTAGTAGAGCAACAGTAGAGCAGATATGTCGGTTCATTTTGTTTCAGAATTTCTTTCATTATTACTTTTATCCCCTGTTCGATTTTTAGAAAGACGCTCTGTTGCGTACGAGAGTACACTCGGTGACTCGGTACATATATTATTACGTACAGCATTCATTACAAAAGTAACACTGTATCAAATAAACTAAGAATTTTCGAAATATTTGTGTTATGCTGACACAAAGACATGTACATGTAGGCGCTATACTGCTACTCTATGGGATAAAAAATACAAACTTACTTTTTTTGCGATGTTGCTCCTTTTTTTCTTGATGATGGTGATACAAGGACGTCCGTTTGTGCCTGTCGTAAGAAAAAAAAGTACTTATAGCTTCTCTCTTGTCAGCTTGCTTATGTTTCTCTATATGTGCGGAAGCACAATTTATAACATAAAAAACGGAGCATAATATAATATATCTCATGTCGGTAGAGCCGAGCTTGTGGTTTTTTCCTCCTCTCTTACACATTCAACATTGCTTACTTACTTTTCAGGACAAGCAGCCCCTACTTTTATTTCTTTTCTCCCATTTATTTGCTAGTTCTTATATATATTTTGTACGTTGTCATGACCCTATATACATGTGTATATTGCTGTTATCTTAGCATTATAACGTTTTTTATATTTCTGTGTATATGTCTTTGATACTAATCTGTATGTGTGTCAGCATTCCCGAGGTAAATACATCCCAATCTAGCAACAACAATGTCAATAGAGAGAGAGACAGAGAGCACAAATACACGCATCCTTCTTACTCATTTTAACAAGGAGCTCTCTCCAACTCCCTTTGCACTTCTTGGGTGAATCTTGTGAGATAGTAAACTACCATATAAACGTACTTTCTTAATAGGGTATATTTGGTAAGTCAGCACAACAAACTAGAAATGTGGGCAAACATAAATACATTCAAAAAAAAATGCTGGTTAATACACTGAATAATATGTGTGCTGAGTCTACTACCAAAATATCAGATCAATTTGCTGTTTTCTATGTGTACCATCACCAAAGATCAACGATCTTCACGTTTACATTTTTCATCTTATAGATATATAGGTATATATACATACATATTCCCATCTTTCTTTAACCTTTGAGAACGAGAAACGTTTTTTTTGTAAAGAAATAAGAGCTAAAGCTGAAAAAAGTATAATCTATCTACCAAAAAGAGAAAGGGAAAAAGTAAACATGTGTGTGTCGGCGAAACCTACAATCCGTCTATTTCAACAGCAGCAGCAGATCACTGTCTCGATCCGGTTTTACGATATGAATAGGTACTAATTCAAGCTGTCTACAGTCGGATGTGGAGATATTTGTACATGCATTCACGCATACATACAAAATATACCTATGTCTAATTGAAAAGCTTATGCATGACTTATAGATAAAATTGTTTCTACACAAAAATCAATCAATCAGCAGAATAAATCCACATTTTATGGTCATATATACAACAGAAAAGCTCCTTCATAAAAAAAAATATTCCAATATGTCGGTGTGTGTCTGTTTATAACCAGTTTCTTTCAAAATTGGAGGCCATCAATATACCATGATACTTCATATAGGTAATACTACTCAGCTCTGCATTCACTGCTTTCCTTGACTCTATTCATTCGCTTGATTAATAATCTTAAATACCTAGATGTATCGTGAACCTACATATTATATATATATTACCTATTATATGTACAATGTACATACTTTAGCATTGGTGTATTCTATAGCAAGCAGATTAACTCCCTGATAACTTCTAGCATGGAGGGTATATAATATTCAATCCGATTCTCTTCTTTTCTCCACAAAATTTCATTTCACATTTTTTGCAATTTTGTTTTGCTTTCATCATCTTCTCCTTTTCTACACTGCTAATATTACGTCCTGTATTTAGTTGACAGACAGAAATATGATAGAAAGAAGTTTCCTTTTCATGTAACAAAAAATATGATATTATTACTTACCACAAAATTCCCGTTTGATATATAACCCTAATATTGTACTTCCACAACAAGGACAGAGAAAAAAGATCGGAACAGATCAAAAGAGACCACTTTTCTTTACAGAATTGAGATCATTGGAGATTGGTTTAGAGTGAGATACTGCTACATTTGGATACTAGTATACGCACACACGTTCCCAAATCATGCCAAATATGCTCACATTTGATTACCGCCGGTAGGCACCCAAAGTGCAAAGTTGTGTGAAATAGATATTTTAGGTAAAGAAACCAGCAGCGAAAAAGGAAGCATCCAAGCAGTTGACTTCAGCGGTAGTAGTACACAGCCAACGTGTGTGTGTGTCTGTGTGTGTGTAGAAGAGCAAAGCAAGGAAAATAATTCTCATCGGGAACTGTCAGTTGTCTCTCATTCTCCTTTATTCCCGGAGTTTTCCAACTTGTAAACAGACATTGTAAGCAGAAGAAATGAAAAGGAGAAAATTGAAAAGTCAAAAAGTTATGTTTAGTTTACAAGGTCGTGTATCATATTATGTAATGCATTTTTTGTGTCATATTTTTAACTTTCACTTATGATAATAATAATAATATGCGGGCTTGGGTTCCATTTCAAACCAAGTCACTAACGAAGCCAATTATGTGAACCATTTTGAAAATTTTGTATTTTTATTTATCAAGTTATACGAATGCTTGCGCTGAACTTTCTTTTCTTGAACTTGCTTACAACATATACCACTATAGTTTAGTGTGCCTGAGTGACAAATTTTGGTTTTTCGCAATAACGATCTAACGGTATGAAGAAAAGGGAGCGATGAATAAATATTTGAGTCGTAACCGTAACCAAAATTGTCAATGTAAAAGCCTTTTCCACTTTTATCAACGTAGCAAGTCAACGATTGTCACAATGAATGAAGGCAACTTCTATTTTAAAACATACACACGGTCGAGAGATTTTTGTTTCGTTCTCTCTTTCTTTTTTTCTACTCACTTATTTTGTTGGGGTGCGTTGAAATGTGATTCTGATGTATGTATGGTTGGTGGCATGGGCAACTTTTATTTTTTATAATGGAAGCAGTTCTCTTAAAATAGAAGAAACACACGTTTCAACAGAGAAAATCCAATAATCATAATCTGCTGAGCAAGAGAAGAACAAAATGAGAAAAAAAAACGTAAAAGGAGATTACTGAAATGGAGTTCCTTATATTTTTTATATTATATTTTTGGAACCTCTAGTCGTAAATTGAGATACAATATACATTGTAGTAGTAGCAGTGAGCACTGACGTGAGTAGAAGTGATGCTGATGTGGAATGTTAAAAGCTGGGAAGAAAAAGGGAACAATGAAATAGTTTTTTTTTTCACCCGGTGGTCGTGTTATTTCTTCTTTACAATAAGTGCGTACAAACGCTTCTGAGATGCCTACATATGTGACCTCAGCTATTTTTATTTTTTTTAAAATAAGCTATATAATATAGTGTACTACTACTATCAATCTGGCACATACGTTCAAGTGCACACACACATACATAGTTCCACTACCGAAATGTTCATCCTGATTACTTTAGGATTTTCTGCAGGGAGGGAGTAACAGGAAAAGTAGAATCTCTTGTGACAATGATCTATGTGAAGCCGGTACGCACCCGTACACACAGAAGAAATGTTGAAAGTCCAACCAAATATGGCATTTTATATACTTTGTTAAATAAGTTTTATATTTGCTGCTACTTCCACTGTAGTAGATTTCTTTCTTGCTTGCTAAAGTAAAATCTTATGTTAGATAGGTGTTCACTTCTTTGGGCGCATAAACTCCTTTTCTTTGGACGTCCTGTAGTTTTCCTAAGTATGAAAATGGAAAAAAGCCATTTTGGATTATTTCAAGTTTTAATTGACTTCCGTCTTAACGTATTATATAGCGTAGCATTATATAATACTATCTTTGTCTTCTTATAGTACATCTGCTGGGAAAGTCGTGTCTTCAAAGGTTAAACCTTCTGTCACTTGTGTAGAAAGGAATTAAGAACGGACTTTGAAAATTACTTTTTTCCAAAAACGATCTGTGCACTTTTGCTAAAGGTATATACATACATATACCAATTGGTGTACTGGACACACACAAATACGTTGAAGCGGAAAAACCTCTTAACTCGCAAAAATGTAAAAAATGAGGTAGTTCTGATGAGAGGACACAGGAAAGAAATTAATTGTTGAAATTTTTATGTTACTGTCCGTCTTCTTAGGGTATTACGTCAAAATGTTGACAAAGTTTGCAGATCAACGTTTTCTTTAACCACCGGGGTTTATGTGGCGAAAAAACGAGCAATGTGATGTTAGTGGAGAGTAGAGGTGTATGAATTTGTTTATACAGTCTCAGGTAGCCGGATGTTCCTTCAACACTCACGGCTTTCCCTACTTTTTTTAGAGAGAGAAAAAGTCGCGGATGATATCAAGGCGCGGTGAAAACAACGACTGAGGATGAGTTTAACATGGTCTCGAAACCAGATTCATGCTGAAATGCTGGCAGGGTAATATGGAAAGTCTTATTTCTACTTATTTCTGCTTGCTTGGAAAAAAGCTTACTGCACCAGAAAGAGAGAGAGAGAGAGTGAGGTTCTGAGTCCAGAGTAAAACTGGGGGAATGAAGGAAGGAAGAAATTGATGCAAGAGAAAGCTACTACTGCTTCTGGAGAACTGCACTTTGCGCAGGCAGGGAAAAGACAGGGAGATGCTGCTATACTTGCAAAACCAAATGGGCACGTATTATATTTGTGGTAGTAGCAGTAGCAGCATTATTCTTAGCAATTCTTCCGCCAACCTTTGAGGATACAGGATAGCAATGTAGTATAATAATGGGGTAGGTCTGTTGGTTCAGTTGGTTGTTCCTTGTTCATTTAATAAGGTAATAAGCCATATCGCCAAATGCTTAGGTATGAATGAAGTGATGATGAAGAATTAGTCTTTGAATGCAAGCATTTTCTTTTCTGTTCTTACCAATTTAGCTGAAAAACTTTGTTGGTGGTACATGATATGTATGTAGCGTTCACAATACAAATGCTAGCGCCTCCTGTCTGCCTGAAAACACGATGCTTCATAATCAAGAATGATAGGAGATGGGGCTGTTGGGGCTATTTAGTTTTCATTTTGCAATCATTTAATTCAGTAAATAGGATAAAAGACGGAAGTAGAATGAGGGACACCAGTCAGATTGTCATTTATGGTTGAATGTGACAAACCAAATCTTCGAAGAATGCCCTTTTCGTCATATGCTTGGCGGATATAGACAAATTGAATCCTTGAAAATTTGCTAGGTGAACAATTCTGTCTGACAGTCCAACTTCAGTCACTTCATTTGAAAATAGGCTGCAGGCTCAAATGCTATCTGGATGCACTTTCATTTTTTCTGTTCTTTTAGTTGTCATACTTTTGCACAAAATTTGGGCTGGATATATTTGTATGCTGTACGGAATATGAGGTTTTAAATGGAAGCCTGTCTACTCATTTTGTTCCCCAATTTTGTGCATGATGCACAAAAGCTAAATATGGACATGCTGCAACGGTTTCAAGAAGATATATGCCTTTACGCTTTGCTTTGTTATGACTGTTACCGCTTCCGTGTATCCTTCAGAATTATCCCGGTAAGTCTCCTACGGGTACATTCCGATCCGCCAAATGCTGAAATTGTGTCGTGATATAAAAAGGCCGATAAGGAAGATCTACTGTTTGTCAAAAGGAAATGTGACTTCAAAAAAAATATGCCAATTGGAAACTACAGCTTGTGTCAAAAATTGACAGCTCGAAAGAAACATGAAAAAATAATCGTATTTTTGGGACTTAAGAAAAGTTAGTTGTTTATTCCTTCAAGAAAAAATCACGAATACCGATCTTGTCATCATCATTCCAGCTTCCTCAACATTGCACCCATATCTCTTCCCTATACCCATATAGCATGCACACATATCATCATTTTCTCATTTCTTTTGAGGGACACAATTATACATAGATAGTCTCAAAAAAATGCAAATTAGAAATGATGATGATGATCATTTCATGGACTGGTATCGTAAAGGCTATACTGGTACATGGTTTTGGGAACGGCCGCTTGCTCTAAAACGCCCCCGTGACACCTCCCCCTGGGTTTGCTTAGGCACCTGCTGGTTATGCTTCCTTCTTCCGTATCTTTACTGGTTGCTTCTCTGCATCTGTATGGGTATGTTTCGGGTTGCTCTTCATATGCGATTGTTGTCGTTTGTGCTGGATTGTCTTCTGCTATTTGGTATCTGATGACCATGATCGTCTGGTATATTTGTTGTAGAGGCACCATTTGGGTATGTGCCTAGAGTATAAACATTTTTTGGTATGTTCTGAAACTCAGTTGGACGACTCTGTTCACATCGTGTAGCAGGTTGTGGAACTGCTCGTATGCTAATTCAGCTTCACTTATTTTTCTCTTAAGTCCCGTTTTGTCTTTTACATCTTTAACAATATCCCAATACTCACTTGGGAATGGATAACGTTTATGCTTTCTCATGGTTGACGACTTCATCGATTAGGGTTATCACACCTGTTCTCTTGGAATGTCTAGTACGTCATCACAGAGTATCACCAGTCTACTGGTGTCCTCTGTGTGAGTCTGACTGAGTTTTCCAAAACCATCAAGATAAGGACCATTTCAGTGATGTCTCATCGCAGGTTACAGCCTTCACAGGACGGATTTGGTCCCCTTGAACTGCATCTGTAATAAACTATAAAGTCTTGTGACTCGCGAATTCACCTTAAGTCAACCGATCTATCAGTTTCCTATGTGTGAATTTCCTTGGACGTCCCTATCGATGCAAAAGTCAAACCAATCTTCGGCTTAACTATATGCAATATAATGAATTTACCAATATCTTGGTAGTTTGTTCTCTCCGGAGAACTTCCATCCTTCTCTATACAATATGTACACAATGTTTAGTGGCTCACTCGCCGGCAAAGGTTTGTAAATGACCCTACGACTTGGTCATTCTTCTGGAAGTCATCCTGTTGATGGGAATCCTTTCCAAAACTCTTGATAGTAGCTGTACTGGGTTGTAACATTTTTTCGTCTTTTGAAATGTGCCTCGTATGCTTTTTTCGTTAAATAATACAACCTTGGCATGTTTTGTATTTTTGTTCTAATAAGAAAAATATGTGTTAAAACAATCTCGTCTCCATGGAGCATACAATATTCCAGCAGTATTATTTTTAAATGAACTCAATTCAATAAATTGATAACATGCTGACACAGATGTATTAAAAGGATGTGATTTGGATCGCTGATGCCAAATATGTAATTTTTTTGATGACTTAAATTATCATGAACATTTTTACTTTTTAATTTGTTAATTGTTTTCATTATTTTCCCACACTCAAAATACCAAGGAAAATGACAAGGTAAGCGACTTGATGCAAAGAAGAGCGTTTTTTAAATACTCTCTTGTTAAAGCTAATCAAGATAATTTTTTTTACACTCAAAACATGTTGATTTTAATGACACAAGCATGTACATAGATTCGTGTGTACAAATTATTCAGTTAGTTAGTTACAAAGTTAATTTTGTTATCCGTGTGATTTTCTCTTTATTTAACCAGAAATGAAGTTTTTTCTCCCCGTGGTAAAAAATACACCAAAGATTTTTTAAACTTGTTTTAATATTTTAGTAAACACATTTCAATTGAATCACTGACATCGTGGCATCATATAGTATTAAATTAAAATTTAATTTAAAACAAATTTCTTCGTCTTGTTAGTAAGTGGTATAAAGGGAAACAGAGCAAAATAACAGAGTTTGTCTTGCTAACGGGTGTGATTATGCTCCTGACGTAATTTTTATGAACAAAATTATGAATCATATACATCAATAAACCCTTTTTATCTGTTGTTGAATGAATCCTATCTCCACAGACCCTTTTTTATCTGTTGTTGAATGAATCTTATCTCCACAGACCCTTTTTATCTCTTATTGAATGTATCTTATCTCAAGAAACCCTTTTTATCTCTTATTGAATGAATCATACTTATAAAAATAGCTTTTTTTGTAAAAAATACTAAACCACATTTGTAAAAAAATGTTCTCACATGACAAAGGGTTCAGACAATTTATGCATATGACACATGACAATAATTATACATGCTTCTATCGCATATACTGTCTAAGAAATCGCAGTTAGTTAACCATAGCAATAAAGTTAAAATGTATTTTTTAAATCTGATTAGCACTACAATTAGTATTGAAGCCCACTTCGTTAGCTCAATTCAAGGGGGCGATGGTAAATAGTTAGATTTTACTATAGGCTTGTAAGGCTAGGGCACCAATACGGTGTTATAACTCAAAGGACCAGGCTCTTGTGAGTCACTCCAATTTAGTTAGAGCGATGATAACAAATAGTCCAAAATGCTTGGGAAATCTTAAATATGTAATAAAAATAAACTAACAGAAAATGAATATGACAAACTTTAACTGACTTTATTCTGAAGATATAATTATTATTATCATATTAGTAACCGACATACTTGATAATTACTACTGAAACTAATGTCTCTTCCAATCTCTCGAGTAGACTTCCCTGCGAATGAGAAACAGGACTGCGATCACGATATAACTTTCACCGGTCCTTTTATACTCATAGGAGCGGAAATAACAAAATTTTATGAAAAATATTTTAGCTAACAAGCGTCTAAATTTTCATGAGACTTGAACAACAAAGAAACAAGGAAAACTCAAGTTCAAGCTTATCTACATTCTGATAACAAATTAAGATAAAATTAATTGATAAGGTTTGCCGTAAATTTACATAATATTAAATGAAACTGGATTTGTCTTCATTCTCCTGATATCCGGTGGAACAATTAGTATTAGCACATGAACATAATCTAGAATTCTGATTGCGAAGACGATGC
The DNA here is from genome assembly GCA_027744095.1 of Zhuqinia jingwanae. Taxonomy (NCBI): domain Eukaryota; kingdom Metazoa; phylum Arthropoda; class Collembola; order Entomobryomorpha; family Paronellidae; genus Zhuqinia; species Zhuqinia jingwanae. The sequence continues at coordinate 10,427 of JAHZNC010001127.1, forward strand.
TTATTTTGAAATCGCAGTTGGTTAATTGTAGTTAACTCAGGGTGATGAACGGTTTAGACAGGTTAGGATCCCCTTACACAGGATGAAAATATTTTTAATTAAATAAAAAAATAAAAATCCATGTAATTTGATGTGCTCATGATTACAGCCTCTAGAATCTTATCTTATCTTATCCTTAGAACGAGAAGTATCCCGACGTCGACGCTCCATGCGTATGCCCTCCGTACTTCTTCCTCATATACCTTGCTTTCTTTGGTTTAGTTCCCCATCGTTTCTTGTGTATATACAACACACACATTGGTCCAGAGCAAGTTCGCACATCAAAGATTTTACAAAAATAAGAACTAGGTTGACGAGGAAGGTGTACGTATCAACAACGCAAGGGTCGGAGTAACAGTACAAGTATGATAATTATTTTTGCCAGTTAATTTTTAGTTTTTATTCGCTAAATACGGTAACGGTTGTTGTGCTACTTTACACCCCTTTCAACGGATGTTCTTTTCGTTTAAAAACAAATTTTCGAAAAAAAAAAACAGTTGAAAACAAATTTTCAAAAAATACAGTTGAAAACAAATTTTTAAAAAACACATTTAAAAACAAATTTTTTTCAAAAAATACATTTAAAACAATTTTCAATAAATACATTAAAAACCATTTTCAATAAATACATTTAAAAAAAAGTTTTCAAAAAATTCATTTAAGACGAAATTCGCCTGAACTGACTACTGACGAATGCATGAAACCAAACTGATGTACATTATGCGGCTAAAAAGGACAGTAGGCTGTTGTTTTTTGTTTTTGTTTTGTTAGGTTTAGTTAGGCTGTGGTATACAAGTAATAGAAGTATTGTTGAAATCATGTTGTAATAAGTCTGCGGACTTTAATACAACCTAGTATGATGTATGTAAAATGATTTTAGTTTGTTTTTTAAAAACATGCCTTTCGTATGAAACTATATTGCGGTTTCCTATCATATGTAAGAATTTGTAATAAAATGCAGCTTATTTAGATGGAGGAATTTCTATTTCCCCATAAAAGAAAAGGCATTGCATGCAAAGGGAAGCGCCCTCTATGTATGCCGTCTGCTTTAAATAGGAAAGAAACTTGAAAGGACTTTCTTACCGTGTGACGGTATGGTGCTAGTACTTTGTCAGTGTTGTGGTAGGTGGAGCAGGAGATGATGGTGTTGTTGTTGTAACTTCAAGTGATTTAAAAATAGATGGGAAGCTACTTGCACTTAAAAGGTGTGGGGAAATATTATGTATGGGCATTTTAAGACTACTGCCCTACGCGTGGTTATTCATCTTAGCATTGTGATAACCATGCCACTCATTTTGCTCGAGAAACTTGTTGCTGCTGCTTCTGTTGCTGAACTCTTTTTGCAATAAAAAAATCTGAATTACGATGGTAAGTAAAATATTGCACAACCTATACGTAATATATGATAAAAATCAACGTCATCATCATCATAATATTGTGCCGCGCTATGTTGTTGCCAATTTCTTGAGTGTGGGGATACTTTTCTGTGGAAATTTTTCGGGTAAGTGTTTTAATTAATAGTAAAAGTGAAAGTGTATGTATGTTTGCATATATGTATGTAGCTTTATATATTTATTGTATAAAATGTGTTCAAAGTGTTCAGAATAATAACAAAATTGATTGACGTTCTAAACATGAAGCTACCAAGCATTTTTCATATATATCCCATTGCTAAAATATTGCAAATCATTGTGATCACGTTACACTTAAAACATTTCGCCAGTTATCCAAAAAAGTGTAAAAAGGCATTACAAATTACAAGCAACAGTGCAATAGGCCGATCGTATAGATATATTTACCACGAATTAACAACGAATAATTGGAGGAACTTGTAAACAAGCATCAAACTGACAAATTTTTACATTCGTTCAACCATGGAATGTATCGTTGTGTTTCATATGCTACTCAAGTTGTTGGGGCACAGCGCAACGCAAATTTGTTTTGATGAATGCGTTATCAGTACTGAAGCCATAATTTGGATTACAAATAATTGGTTTCCAAAGTTGACAAATTTAAAGATAAAGATTATTAACCGATCATATGTATTGTATCCAGTTTTGCAATGTTCAGTTAAGGAGTGTCCTCCTGATCCCAAGGTAGAAAAGATTTCAATGAAAGGTGGAAAATTTACCACGTACGTACCACGGGATTTGATGAGATTTTGTCAAGCTCTTAACAGGTCCTTATAATTTGTGGTAAAATGGAGGTCACAAATCCTTTTTAAATTGAATTTTTGTTAAAAACATTGCATTGCATTGTACTTTTGAGTCGCTGAAAAAATTACGCCTCCCTTGTAGTCAAACAACAGAGGCAAGCTTGGATTGTTGGAAAAAGTCGGTGAGTAAAGGAGACGTGTGCGCATAACACATACAATATTAAACTTGTAAATTGTCCAATTCCTAGTAGATTGCATCGTTGCAGAGAACCATATGGGTTTTTGTATGATTTGCTGAAGCTTTTGGGTGAGACAGCAACTGAAATCTAGTTTTATGAATGCGACATTATCGAGGGTACATTTTCCAACTGCGAAACATTTGAAAATTAAATTTCGACATTCAAGCAAAGTGTCTATTCTACCCACACCAATACAGCGTTATGAAGTTATGGACGCATCACCAAGACATTA
>JAHZNC010001128.1:0-23099 GCA_027744095.1 Zhuqinia jingwanae
GACACAAAGAAACGTCGAAGCATGATGGTTATTTTGATACTTTTGCTGCACAATAATAATTTAATGACAATGCAGCAGTAGATATTTTGATAAAATTCTGCTATTAAAACTGAGGACATGTTTTTTATTTATTATTTGTTCTTGTTCAAGTTGACGATGACGAGGATAACAGTGAGAATAAGTCGAATCACCTCTTTTGTATTTGTTCACATGGCAAATAAACTTCATTGCATTTTATGATATGATGTGTAACAATAAATTCATAATACCATAATAATATACAACTGCGAGTGCAAGCAAATGACACAAAATACAAAATAAAATAAAATACACCAACAAAACTGCTAATTGTGCTCATATATACGCCAATATACAGTATGAGAACATTTTACCTATGCAGTTAAAGTCTTATTTACTGTGCACTGTGTACTGGTGTAATTTAATGTGTTTGGATTTCTAAAAAGGATGAGAATGGATAGGTGGAGGAGGTTTCATTTCAATTTGTCGTTGTCGTCGTTTCGAATCAAGTGAAGACATATAAATGTGTGTGCATGCCATAAAGCAAGGCCATATACATATTTTTTTTGGCTTTTAGTGTGAGAAAAAAAGAGCATATTGTCAATTACTGTTGTGGATTGGAAAATGGCTATAAAAGCATTAGGCATATAGCACATAAAATTGTGTGTATATACACAAGACAGAGGAGCAAGTTGTAGTAGTATTTTTTTGATATTATTATTATTATTATTAATGTTGGTGCACCCAATGTTTCACCTCATTTTTATGCTCGTTATGTGTAATAATGAGCTTGTGTAGAATATTATATTATTCTCCTTCGAAAAAACTGAACAAGTATCGAGGCTAACAGACTAACAGCTCATATTATTCTGCCCAACTCTCGTGTTACAATTACTACACTATATATATACTAGATACAAACATATATAGCATAAATATTATAATATATGTAGTTCTCTCATCTCAACTGTAACTACACATATTACATTATTTTCCACTTGCACGTACGCAGAGCAAAAAAAAAATCATCAAGGGAACTGCACATTTAAAAGCATGGTTTGTTGCGTGCCTCATATATAAACTTTATCATTACCTTCTACACAAGTGTCCTCATGAACAAACCCACGCCATTTTGATTATCAAGTCCTTTTATTATTATTATTATTATAAAGCAAAATGGTACATATAGCACATTCAAAAAAAAATTATTCAAAAACACTTTTGGAAATTCATTAAAGTTTAGATTTAAAAGTAATGATATCAAACGAATCAAAGTGAAGAAATTTTTGCTCCTTTCAAGTTTGCAATTTTGAAGACAAAAGTGGCGAGTGCCATTTGCACCCCAAAAATGCCATATTTTAATATTTCTATTGAGCCTTTTTTCTTAACCTTTAGCGAATAAGCCAAACTTGCAAAAAAAAAAATTCATAGTCCATATTGTACCACTTTGTTCTGCTAACTCGAAAGTTGAGAATTTTCAAGTACGCTTTTTGTATTATTATATTTATTATGGATGTAATCTGCTGCATATATATGTGTGCACCGCATTGTTGTTGTGATACATAATTAGCATCTTTGAATGAAACACACTGTTCATTTTGTTAAAAAGGGTTGTAATAATAATATAATGATGGTGTATACAGCCACACACTGGGCACGACACGACATCAACTTGGATGTTGTTGTTATTGTTGTTGATGATGATGATGATGACGAGGCTACTGATGACTCGTCGATGCAATGCAAAATTGAAAACTGCATTTAACTGAGAATTGTAAAAAAATAGTAAAATGTACGTTGTTGGTTGGTAGAGAATATTATAGGAGTATAGTGCACAGTGAACGCGCAGGTAAACTAAAATGTTCTCATTTTGAAAGCAAGAGAGGAGGCCAACAGAACGGGCAGCTTTTACGATGCGAATTAAAACGTGATCGTGAGCGGAGCCGTTGCTGTAGTAAGTAGTAGTATTCGCCTTTTATTTTATATTTTAAAACAGCAACAGTTATACTGTTCTTTTCTTACTGTATGATAGGTATGCATATATATGTATGTATATATATATACGTAGGCTGTGTTTTGTAGAATATAGAGTGCAGTAAAATGTACAGCAAGGAGGCTGAAAGATGCAAATAAATGTGCAATAATGATAATAGTAATGCAAGTTGATTGAGTACAAAATACCTGTCTTTTGTTGTATCGTGCCGATATGATGTTGAATGTTATTATGCCTTATATATATTTTTGCATTGGGAAAATTGCTTTTTTGTAAAGCTTTTCATTCAACCTGAAATACAGCTACAAAGATTGGTTACTTTTTTTTACTGCTTCAACTTGCAGAAATATTTATGTATATATTTAGTCTAACAGCAGTACTTTTGTATGTACAAAATTCAACCTGAAATACAGCTACAAAGATTGGTTACTTTTTTTTACTGCTTCAACTTGCAGAAATATTTATGTATATATTTAGTATCTACTACAGCTCTAACAGCAGTACTTTTGTATGTACAATATATACTTGCTGCTGTTCACTTGATTTCGTTGGACTTCCTTTCTAATTCGTCTCCACGTCTGCTCCCTATTACTCTTATCATTATCATATACATACGTATGTATGCATAAACCAAAGCAAAATATAAGTAGCGTTTTCTTGAATTACCAAAAAGATTTACGATTTTGAAATGGGAAAATAATAACACGATTTTTTTCTTTGTTTTTTTTATATCAATGCATATTATATATTTATTTATTTTACTTTACTAGCCAATCTCGTTGTTGAGCTTGAAGCGGTATCAGTCGGCAAAACGTGAATTTTTTTTCTTCAGTTGACTCATACCGTCATCCTCATCATCTCATCATCATATTATTATTATCATCTTTATTATCGTCACAGACGCAACTTGAAATTAGCAAACAAGCAGAGAGAGAGAGAACGAGAGAAGATAGCGGTGATATGGTGTGGTCGTGGTATTTCTGATACTTGCTTTCTGTTCTCTTTGCTTAAAAAAAATTATATTTACGAAACTGACATTTCATTCGTATAATTTTTATTTGCACAAACTTTATGCATTGATAATGATGTCGTTCGTTATTATATTACTAGAATCAAGAATTACTTGTATGGCGAAGATATGCCAGTAGAATCAAAACCAAATTACAAATTACAAGAAATGCAGATATTTCAAATGAAAAACAAGGGGAGATACCATCATCAACAGCAGCAGGAGCTGTCTGCAATTTTTTTTTCAAAACAGCTTTCCTTGCAATTTTATATAAATGCACAGTTGCAAGTTTGCAAACAGTTCACAAATTTTTTATCCTCTATACTAACAGCGACAGTTATCTCAACAACACCCAACAAAATACCTGCATAATATATATATATATCATATATATGTTGGTGGTGAACTAGATTTTATTTATTTGCTTTTGTAATAATGATGCTAATATATTGATAGTGTGGCAGCATGATGGCAAAGCTACTTTAATGAGAAACACGGGAGGCAACAAAATAGCAATTCAAAAAATGATTCCTTTTTACATCATCAGCAGCAGCAGCATCACAGATCATCATCATAATATCATTTCCTCGTTTGTCCTTACAAGAAGAAGGGAACCATACACGAAACTCTTTTTTTATATTTATTTATAAAAATGAAATTATATTTCATTTTGCTTGGAGCTACAAACAGAAATTTTTCGTATGCCATCTTACTGTATGATCACATCACACATCATCATATTCTATGTATATTATTATTATGCTGGTCTGCTGTTCCTCTCACAACACACAGTCATCAGGCAGTCTCTTTTTCTATCGTCGATTCGTGGTCGTCGTCATTTGATAAAGTTAAAAACTCACTCTCGACTCTCATCTCATATTTCAGTCTCTTGAACTCTTTTTTCGTCAGCAACAGAAGAGAACCTTCAGAAAGCAAAAAAAAAGTAATATGAGAAGAAGAAGAAGAAGGCGACCGACACGTCATATCAAATCAAAAGATATGATCGTACGGCACATCACAGCAGATTTCTAAAAGCTGATGCTTGCACATAAATTTGCTAAAAGATATAAGATAATATAAAAGCATATACACGACAATAATAATGATGATGATGCTTTATTCAGTTTTTTTTCTTCATTTCACAGGAAAAACGGTAGCTATATAATATATGTAGGTTTACCTAGGCATTGTTGCTTTAAGAGATTAAAGTGTAGAACCACCACCGTAGTCATCATAGTCATGATTCAAGGTGGATTCATTTTGGTTGTCAAAAAATTATAACAATGCACAATACAGTAATCAGTATCACCATGATGATCACCAACATCAGTAACATACATATATACATAGATACCTATATTGTTGCTCATTGCTCGCATTATTATTTATTTGAGGGAAAATTTAGAATTATATTATTTGTAAGCGAACATATCACGACTTGAAGCATCATCACCACCAACCACCACCACCATAGGCAGATTTTTAATTTTGAAAACATTTTTATAAAAAAAAATTATTCGATTGAAATTAGTTGTCAAGTGAAGAAAATTAGTGGAGCTCTCAGCTCTCTCTCATTTCTTTTGAGTGACAGTCTGTTATTCTTTTATCATTTTTTAAAATAAATTGTATCCTAATGTTGTATTTGTAGTGTGTTATGCATATACCTATGCATGTTTTTCGTATCGCGAACCATGGGCAGATATTGATAGAGAGAGAGATCCAACTGCACTCATTTTTTTTTGTGCCTGGCTTGCACCAGTTCATAGTTCACAGCTCATTGACATCAACATCATTAGTTTCGTCATGTGTGTAATAAACGCTTTGATAGAATTGGATTATTAGCAGTTTAGTGTAGTGTTGCTCTTGCTGCATCGAGAGAGAGAGAGAGAGGGGAAAATAGCAGCAGAGCTTGTTTGAGGAGGTCTCTCTCACTATTGCTCTCTTGTTCCATGACGATTAACTAAAAGTAATGATGTTGATAAAATATACTACCTACAACCTATACACGACGACACCATCATCATCATCATCATATTACATTATAAATGGGGAAAGGAACAATATGGCAAAAAATAAATGGATTTTTATTATTCCAACGAATATAAATGTAGGACTTATGCCATTTAGCTGAATGTTATTGAATCAACGAGAGTAAACCAGAATTTCTTCCTCTGTATTCTCAATAATAATATTAAAAAAAGTACAAATTTAATACACGTTTGTTCTATTACTACTATTGCTGCTGCTTAAATGTCTATTGGGAGTTTTATGTAAATATTTGTTACCATATAAATTGGATATACTAAATGAGAGAAACAAAACAGTTCACGTTGATATTTTTCGATGATATTATGTCTAAAAAAACGGCAAACTTAAATGTCTCTCTGTCTCTACTAGTGTGGAGTAGTTAGTCGAAAATAATATTATGGAGGTATACTACATAAATAGAGTGATTATTTAGAACTCTTTTGTATGCCTTTTTTGAAGGATTATCCCAATGAGACTAGTTCATATTTTGTACTCATATAAACACACGCTCACACAAGGAAAACGAGAACACAGGAGACTGTGTAAATCTAATGAATAATTATGACGATATAGCAACAGCAAGAAGAAGAAGAAAAAAGAATTAATCTGGTTTTGGTTGGATATAAAATATAATTCTATTAAATTAAGTTGTATTAGTGTTATGTTGCTGATGCGATGCTGTACTCAAACTTTTATTTTAGTAATAATGATAATAAGGCGAAAAGAGTTTCAGCGAAGCATACATTAAAAATGTTTTTTTTTAAAGCCTTTGCTGCCATAATACAAAAAAAGTGTCATGCTTGATATGGTATTGTAATGTGTGATGATGGATGTTTGCATATAATGCACCTTAAAAACATTCTACTAAATTATATTATTCTTGTTTTTGCTGCTGCTGAGTGGGTTTTCTTAGAATTCACACTCAAAATCTCTTTTGAATTTGCGCATAAGAAGGTGTTTTTTTTTGCAATGGAAAATTTTAATATGAGCCGAAAATAAATAACAGTTTGAAAAGAGATAATGCCTATTTTCTTGTAGGTTTTTTCCTTGTGTTTCAGCACGCATGAGCACAGAGTTCAAAATTGTAATCATCAGTCGGATCATTATGATGATGGCATGCATGTACTGCATGGATCCATATCGGATGACATACATATAGACACATAATTTGATGTACACTTTTTTTTAAACCATGGTGTACGTATTGTATATTTACACAAGTTTTTAGTTTTGAATTTAAATATATTTTTTTGAAGGCAGTTAAAAAGGAAAAAAGAAGGAGTAATGACCAAAAAGGAAAAATAGAATGAATCAATAAAGATAGATATTCTATAGATAGCATTGAATAAGGATATGTGATGTGTCATAAAAATCAGGATTTTTTTATTTTTGGAATATATGTATTTTTTAAAATATATGTAAAAATAAAAATCTTGCCGTTGGTCGGATGAACTATGTCAAACTCACGTTTTCTGACACATGAAGTGTGTGTGTGTGTGTGTGGAAGCTCCACAAAACTTATTTTTGGCGGTGATAAAAATGCTAAGCGTGTGATGAGATGATGATGATAATATTGATAATGATTGCTGTTCTCATATGAATGTGAATCCATGTATTTAATTATTTTTCGTTGTTGGTATAAATATAAAAGATATGTCATGTTTGATATTGATGACGACAGCACAAATACAGTGATCATGATCATGATGAAATGATGATGGTAATATGATATGCGAGGGAATCAGGAGTAGCTGCAGAGATGTTGTTGTTTTTTCTTGGACAGAATTTTTTATGATGCTGCTGATAATGTGTTTTAGAGAGCAATAGTTGTAATCATTATAATCTCTCATGTAACAAATTTTTTATTGCTAGTCAACTAAGCATTTTTATTAGATAAAATAAAAAAATAAAAAACTTTTCCATTTATTGCTTTTATGAATAATATTTTTATGTGTGTATGTTTAGAGGAGACATAAAATACGTTTGTGCGTGATAGATTGACAGAGTAAGAGAGAGAGAGAGAGGGAGAGATGTAGAAAAATGAGATGTGAGATAAAAGGAGTCAATCAGAAAGCATATCTCCTGTGTGTGTGCAAGGCTGCAAGTCAAAAGTCCTCACACCTTTTTTATGGCTCAGTTGTTGCAATGCTGTATCGTTAATCGTATTTATTACTATATTTGCTATAAGATGCAATTATACAATACAAATATATATAAAATGAGCATGTAGACAGCAAGAGATGAAATATATGTATTATATTAATATTATTTGAGATAAATTTTTTTGTGTGTTAATCAAACTATTTTTGGTTGCATGCATGACGCCAAATAATAAACTTTGCACAATAATATGTAGTGTACAACAATGTTGTGTTGATAATAATAATGTAAAAGCTTGTGTGTTGGGTGAGTGAGTGTCAGCGCCGTCAGCATAACTAATTATTATTATTATTTGCAAACCCTTTTATACTTTATGAACTATAAAATTATTATTATTATTTAGGCAATTTTTTTATACATCTGTTGCTTTCTGCAGCAATAAGCACAAGAGACGACATTGACAAGACATTTCACATTTTCGTTTGGGTAGCAAAAAAATATAATGTTTACATATATAGGCGAAATGAAACAAGTTGACCGGTTGACCAATAGTAGTAACCAAACAGAAAAAAATAGCATGTAAATTTTTGTGACGTTTTTTGCTTTCTGCTCGTTGCAATCATCAATTCAAAACGAAATAAAATAATAATAAAATGAAATTAGCGATGAGATGAGTAAATGGATTGAAAATAATATAAAAAAGGGACCAACTTTACAACAAAATATGTATGTGCCTATATGAGTACACGCTTTATTTATTTGTAGCAAAAGGAGTTAACAATGCAGTAGATAAGTATTGTAATAATAATAAGTGTTTTAAAAAAGAAAATGAGATGAAGGAGAGAGTGAGTCCCCCTAATTTACTTAAATTTAATTTGCTGTTGTTTGCTACGTTGGGAAACTATATGCATATATGTACGTACATGGTGGTTAAACAACAAGACAAGAATATGGAAGGCGCTATAAATGGCGAAATAAAAAATAATGGCTTGACTTTCTGAGTTGAGGTGACAGAGAGAAACTTTTTTTTCTGAAGAAGAAGGATAAGTGACGGCAGAGGAGAAGGGGTCTGTACGTACACAGTACACGATTTCCAATCATTCCCTTGCATTCATCATCATCATCATCATCATGCCATTATCGCTACCATTCTTATTACAATTGTTTCAGTCTCATTACATGCCATACATTACATTTTTTTCAATTGATGCTTACATGTATGTATGTATGTCTATATTCCGATGCAAAATTATTATATAGGTATAATGTATAACATGTATATGTTCATGTTGATTATGTACGCAATAATGCAAAAAAAAGGTGCGAGGTTAGCAGATTGGATTGGCAATCAAAAATAATATTATTATACATAGCTGTTGCTGCTGTTGCTGTTATGTATAATAATAATATTATTTTTTCTGTGTGAGTGACTTGAGTTGAGAGTTGACTGACTGTGACTATCATCAACAGAGTCACTTGACTTGACTTGGTTTGGTTGCTTAAATTTAAATTGTTCATGAGGAGGATGGCTGTGCTTGTTGCTAAGTGTACTCCTTTCATTTTATGCCTAAATGTAAGTAAATGTGCCCTGCTGCTGCTGCTGCTGTGTGTGTATGGAGTGAAGTGGATGTTGAATGCTCATGTTTTGTGTTGTATATCCGTGGAAATCAGGTCAGAGATTATGACGATCATGATGATGATGATAGTAATGGCGATGGGTTTGTAGCAATATACAGCAATAATAAAAGTAATGGTGGCAGTTGTAGTCATCAAAAGTGATATGAAGGAGAGACAGGGGGATGGCGTTATATACTGCATCTTATATTCCATTGCGATTGCACTGATTGCAGTGCATGTCATTGTTGCACAGAGTGCACACAACAAAACGTAGTCCCATTCTAAATGAAATAAAAAAGCAAAACAAAACAAAAAGGGATACAAATTATAAGATAAGTCATCATCATTCTCGTCGTCGTCGTTGTTCGTTTGTTTCTCAAGGGACTCTGTGTCGTTGTCGTTCGTGAGTATTTAGTTAGTTTTTTTTTGTGCGTTTGGGGGATATTCATGTTGGCGATATGACGACTTGGCATGATAACTTGATCACGATAAGATGCCATATATATACGCAATATACATGCTAACCAAGCAACAAAAGCTTCTGTGAATGCTTCTCTAACTACTTTACTCACACACGACGACGATATACCAATGTGCATATAAAGTATGTACTTACTTTTTTTTCGCGCATTTGCTGCATTTTATTGCAACAAGTAGCAAGAAAGAATAATCACATGATACAAAGTGCATCCTGTTCTGCATTCGAATGCATTTCAACTCTCGAAAATACTAGTGAGAGAGCTTTTTGGTGTATTAGTCTACATAAATTTAGGCACATATAAAGCCCTGCAACCCTCTCATGATGAATAACCACTTGACATGGTTTCCCTTCGAGTATCGATCATGATAATGGGGGATGATGATGATGATGGGGAATTTTAAATTTAATACGTAGCAGAACTACATAGAAAACATACTACTATTACTACTACTACACACTATATTTTGCGTTATGATTGTTGTGCTGGTACTACTATTGTTGTTGTTGTAAAGGGCTTAGCCCCTTCCACTCGCTCAAAAGTTATCATTTCACATTTTCTATAATATGCTCATCTATTATACTGTTTTTTTATACTAGTCCCTTCGTGCTCTTCTCATCAAACTTAATATCACGATTTTTCTTTGAAATTGCACTTTTGCGTTCACACAACAAAGAGAGAGAGAGAGAGAGAGAGATTTGAGTACTTGAAAATTGCATTGCAATTTAGTAAAATGCAATAATTACCATTCAGTATCAAAGTATAGAATTAAATATATTTAAAGTATTTTTTTCTATTAACTCGACGTAGATGTGTGTGTGTGTGATAGAGAGAGAGCCAAAGCACATATATTATTTATGTATACATATATATGTAGTTGTATTTGGTTTACAATTTACAATATATGCATAGCTGTGCTGCTATAGTAGTGTAGCAGGTTTTTAAATAAAAATTGCAGCAGTGATGCAGTTAATTTTTTTTTTGAATAATTTGCTTGAAGCTTGAGAAGAGAGTCATGAGTGCATGAAAATAACATGGGATTATATATTTGTTTAACGTATAATATGTTATACGGTGATAAAAGATGCAAAATACGTTATCTCTGCCCCTCATTCATCGTGCAAAATAAAGACAACAATGCTTGCATTTATTTACTTCTATTTCTGTTAAAGTCTACCGAGCACTGAGAGTAGGGGAGTGAGGAGGAGGACGTGAGCATACCTTTAATCTAATTTTAGTACACGACGCAACAATTATTATTATTTTATTTGGTACAAAATAAACTTGTACAAGGGCTGTTCTGTTATATATTTTGTGAGTGCGCAGCTCAATGAAAAATGTGTGCGTGAAAAAAAATGAACATGATGTTAGTTTTTTTTTTGCAAAGTTGTTTGCATGCATGCATGCTTGCATGCACTTTTTTCTGCGTACCTATTTTCATTAGTATTTCGAAAATATAAATAATATCTATGTGCTCAATGATAATGATGACCATCAAATATAATATTGTACAGAGTTGCTGCAATAGTAATAAATGTACAGTGTGTACCAGTGTACATATTGAATGCATGCATGTTAGTTGTTGTAATACAAGTATAACATGTTTGCGCAAAATATAATCTAACCCTTTTTTCATTTCCGTGCAAAAAAGCATATCCATTTGCAATTATTATCGAGATGATGATGATGATGATAATTATGATTTTCGTTGACTGATAGTTACCGTGTGGTAAAAAGTATAAACTATTTTGACAAAAAAAAAGTTCAAAATACATTTTGATGGTTTTGATGAAGCAAAGCACAAACATACATACATATGTACATGTGTAAATGCTCAAATTACGAATAATGTTAGTATGTTGGTATGTATGTATATTATACATTAGGTTTATCACGCCACACGAATTAAAAAAAATATAATCTAACCCTTTTTTCATTTCCGTGCAAAAAAGCATATCCATTTGCAATTATTATCGAGATGATGATGATGATGATAATTATGATTTTCGTTGACTGATCGTTACCGTGTGGTAAAAAGTATAAACTATTTTCACAAAAAAAAAGTTCAAAATACATTTTGATGGTTCTGATGAAGCAAAGCACAAACATACATATGTACATGTGCAAATGCTCAAATTACGAATAATGTTAGTATGTTGGTATGTATGTATATTATACATTAGGTTTATCACGCCACACGAATTAAAAATAGCTCGTAATAAAAAAAAGTTTTTTGGGAGTTGACAAAAAAGATGAGGAAAGTATTTATTTTGATCTGTGTGTGTGGTACGGTGATGATGATGATGATGATATTGGTGGGGTGATTGATACACTATAAATGTCAGAATCACGACTTGTCAGAAACAACAAAAATCATGTTGGCTCGATGCATTGCCTAAATAAGTTTGCATACATTATGGAATATGATGATGAGTATACAATTTAAAATATTTTAGCATGTCAACTATTTTGTGCAACGTTGTTAACTTACTTTTTGGTGAATGGTAGCATATATAATATATTTTAAATATTTATCTACTCATCCGATCATCGCTTTCAAAACAGGATAGTCGCACAGTACGAGTTGCGTACACACACACACATTATTATTATTATGAATAATTGATAATATCTGAAACAATATTGCTACATTTTTTCAATACTCATTTTTTTTCGAAATTCCAACAACAACGTTGCTCTTTGCTATTGTTGTGAAGAAGAGAGTGCGCCCACCGTATCTAACATCTGTTTTACCATGTCATCTATAATGTTCATCGCCTCGCCTTCTCTCTTTTCGAATTGTCTACTACACACATAAAGTTTGCAACATGCGCACGAAACATGCAGGGAGATAAGTAGTCGGGACAGAGAAAATGAAATAACAATAGGTATACCTACATATATAAAGCTAAGTAGGAAGTGAATTTTTACCACCAAAAATAGAAGCTTCAGTATAGCGTCACACACACAAAAATAATAATGAGATAATCTGATAGAAACGAGGTAACGATAACAAAATTATTGTGTAGGTATATTAAATATTATATCTACATACCTGTATGAATGCATACATGTCATATAGTACATGTTAGAAAATTAGAAGCAGTTCAAGCACTAGTTGTGGAGCAAACACCCAGGAACAACGGCACATCATCAACAGGAGTAGTCGTCAACATGGCCGTCGCCATTACATTTTCGCAAAAAAATAATAATAGCTACCTATGTACACATGCATTGTCCTATCCATATCATCACAAATCATGACATACGATGATCTTTCTAATCATCTGCCCATGTTCCCTCTCGTAAAGTCCATTATGCTCATTAGCTATATATTTCTACATTTTCTACAAACAACTTCAAGTCTAGTTATTAGCTTGTAATGGTGTAGGTGGGGGGATGTGCAATATGCATGCTATATAGCATGTCAAATTCAAACATGTTTGAAATGTTTTTTAAAAGGGAGGAATCATGGTTATTTTATTTTAGGTTGTTTTGAGATTTTTTCTGATAAGATATGTCATCTTGTGATCATGACTTGGGTATATCACAACAACCATCCAATTTAGAGACTACAGCGTTAACAAAAAAAAGTTGATACACCAAATCCCACCACCACCACCACACATTTTCGATGTATCTGTTATTTTACAGAGGTCACATGCAATTCATGTACCAGATAATTTTGTATTCAAGTATTGGCTGCTTTGAAAAAGGAAGTATGTATTTATGTATATGAGCAGCATAATTTTAATGCAACTAAAAACCTAAATCTCGTTGTCGTTGCTTAAACTTGGTGAATTGTCGAACAAATTTATTAAAACCAATAATAATAATAAGAGGATATAAAATGTGATGGGGGTTATCGGAAAAAAAAATGTAGATAATAATGTGTCGTTGTAGTAGTATTTTCCTTCTGCTGCTGAAGAATAGTTTTCTTTTTGTTGTTATTTTTGCTGTCGTAATGCAAAGTTGAGGAGCAATATGTGGACTTTTGCTATGTGTTATTTGCAGCCAACAAAATCGGGTCGATGACCAGAGTTGGAAGAATTTTCTACCATGCCTTGAGCATGGTTTTGCTTGTTATTTTTTTGGTGGAGCTCTGCTTCTCTAGCAGAAAAAAAGCTCTACATTCTGCAAACATGCTGCACAAACAGAGCAACGAAGGAGGAGGAGGAGGAGGAGGAGAACATTATATGTTATATATGTAGGTATATATGTTACTTTGCTGTTATTACGTGATATATCCTTCTCTTCTTTACCACACATCAATGAAACCTCTTTTTATCACATTATATACGGCTCATATATTTCTATTGCCATTTGCCCATAAAATACCCATATACCATAATATTCATTTGGTTGGTTCGATGTTCGATGGTCATGTTCTCTCTTCTCTCCCTCTCTCTTTGCTCTGCTATCATCACTACAAGTTCAGTAAGCATCGTCATTACATCATCTTGTATGTTACAACAACAGCCATAATATAAGAAACAAGATGAATGGTTGTGCTCGGATTTTGCACACGACGACGACGACGACGAACGCGAACGGTTTGAGCGGCTTTTTAGCACGCTAAATAGCTCATGTGTTTTGGTTACTTTTTGCGTAGTTGTTTGGTTTGGCAGTAATCTGAAAGAGTATGAGGGATAAGAGATGTGCTGATGGGCAATGTTGGTATGGCACCGGGTTTTTTTTGCAGATTGCGTTGCATAACGAATGATGATGGGCTGATATATAGCTTTTCACCACACCACGCAAATAGCTAAGGCACGTACTGAATATTTTTTATGTTGCATCGTGATTTGTGAATGAAGCGAAGAAATTAGGAATGCCACCAATACCACCTTCGTTATACGTCACGAAATGTCAGCGGGAATGGAACAAGAATGTTGAATATTTTATGGGCTTGCATATGTTGTTGTACCCCTTTTGCATGCTACATGTCAATATCTTTTGCATTTTTTTAAAAACGAATTATAGTACTAATAATAAATGTCACTTGTTTGTTTTTAGTGCGCTCAGGAAATGTCGACTCGGAAGAACGGCCGTCGTGGATTTCTCAACTCAGGCAGCAGTCCAAACTTCAAGGGGACCCGTCCCTTCTCGAACGGCTACGCTGGAGGCCATCACGGTCATCACCACAACCATCATCATGGTTCATCTCATCACAATGGGGGAGGTCATGGGGGCAACGGTCAGCCACATCATTCCCCTTCCCCGGCTGCCATGAACTGGTACAACTCAATGAACACAGCCACCACCATGGAAATGTTCTCGTCCAGCCCACCCAATCACTATTCTAGCTACAGTTTGGCCAAGTTCTCCCCACCCAAGTACGGGTATGGGAGTCCTTCCAAGTGGAGTGCACCTCCACCACACCCTGCATACGGTCCCGCCATTCCCTCCAGCAAAGGGGACAAGTATCACTGGTTTAACAATAAGAACCCCATCAAGGCTTAGGAAAACAAATCATTCGTGAAATATTAAACAAAATATAAATATCTAAATTACAATTTTTGATTGACAAAACGTGAAGAAGCATCAACAAATTTATTAAGGACAAAAGGAGAAAATATAGGAAAATATATTATTACTATTGAAAAAAAGGTGACAAAACGTTTTTATTAGCGAATTATTTAGAAACAAAAGAAAAGAAAAGAATTTACCCTAAACAAGATGGAAAGTGTTATACGACTGGAATTAATACGGAGCGGAGACGATTCTTCTTTACATAGTGTACTATTATCATAACTATCCATCTTCATGTAACAAATGAAAAAAATATATACAAACTTTGTTACAATTTATAGGAGAATATCATCATCACAAAAAAAAAGATATAATGTCAAACAATTTTTTATTAGTGAACATTTTAGGAAAAGAAAAAAAAATATGAAACTTTAATGATAAGTATAAAAAAAAGCAACTGAATGTATACCAGTCTCTTTCTCACTTTTTTTTTGTCTTTTACAACAATTTATATAAACAAAATATATCTAGCGTTCAATGATATATTTAGCGTTTTTCATGATATATACAACATAAAATATACATACCTACATACATTTAACTACAAAATACTAGAAAAAAATACGGTATTGAAAAAAAAATATAGAAAAAAAAATAATCGAAATGGGACACAACAAAGTTAATATTCCCCCGCTCTCCGCGCCGCGCCAAAAAAAAAAACGACGATTTATTATTATAAATATATTTACAAAAATGCAGAAAAAAACTAAGTAGTTATAAATAATTATGTAATAAAAAAAATATTATTAATTTAGGATTGAAAACCATTTTAAAAACACACTATTATTATTATTGTTGTGTACGATGTTTAAAATCGTATTAACAGAAACAAAAATTCACGTTAAAAACGTGATATATAGTTTTTTGATCACGTCAAAATGAAGGAACTCCAGTAAACGCTATTATTACAAATACAAACCAAATTCTTATGAATTGAAAGAAAAAATATATATTTAAAACAAAATCCTGTATCTCTCCTGATAACAGTACGATATACTAAAATGCTTCATCATTTAACAAAATATTATACACAACATTTTTGAAGAAGAAAAAAATCTAATCTAATTTCTAGTTTTTAATACTACTACAACAACTACTACTACTCATTATCATCAACAATATATCATCAAACTACGTTACACAATATTATATTATGATCATCACCGACAAAAAAAAAAGCTGAGCGCAAAAAAAAAGAAGGAAAAATGATGCAAGTCTCCACTCATTTTTACTATACATACCTCCTTTGATGGATATAAAGAAACCGAATGCATAAAGATTTATAATTATTCAAGTCAAACTTATATTTTACCAGCGTCCCCGTCATCATCAATATTATCATCAATCATCATCGCCATTTTTTGTATAGTAAAAAATAATAATTTAACGTTATTATATTATTTTGCCTTTTTTTTGTTCTTAATTAATGATCTTATTACTCCATTGTATAGTGTATAAACACACACACACCCACACAATACGTTTTTTTTGTTTAATTAATCTTATTACTATTATTATTAACTAATTATTTTTATGTATATTGTCGTGTATTTTTTTTTGTGTACCGTCAAATACACTGAACTGATTATATACTGTTTTTTTTAAATACTGCTACCGTTGATGCTGAGAGAGAGGTCAAATATATACATATAAGATGGATGATGATGATTTGATTGGATACTGATGATTTAAAAAAAAATTATTATTATAATGATATATAAAAAAAACGTTACTATTATATGCTACTATGACTTTACTACTACTACAACTACACTATGTGGAATATTATGCTGTGAAACCGAAAAGAAATCCAGTAATTTTTTTGTGTGTAATATTATTATTATTATGAAAATGTAAGTAGTTTGTTAAAAAAAATATATAAATATATATTATTATTATTATTATTATTATTATCTTAAAATGCCTAAATATCTTATGTGTGACTATATAATGATATACATACATACCTATATAAATACCTATATATAAATTTTAAATGTTATAAAAAATTATATCTCGTATAATAATCGTAATATATACCTACAAATGTGCAAATAATTGTTATCTAGTGTCTCAGTGTCTAATTATTATCTATTATGATGATTACTACTGCTTGGTTAGCTTTTACTATATGATTGTTAGGATGGATGTAGGTAGGATTTACTACAACAACAACAAGGCTATTCATTTATAGTAGACAAAAATGGCATGGCTTTATCATCATCTTGTTTTTAAACAAATATTTCAAGTCGCTCTGAATTTATAGAAAATCCAGAGTTTCTCTCATATGCACATGTATATATTTTGCAGTATAGTCAGTCATAATATAATTACGCGTATTATATGAACAATAGAACAATACAATCAGTTACATCTATCTATACGAGTAACCCATTTAGCTTAAAAACCCAATATCAAGAAGAAAAAAAGAAGCAAAAAATTCATGGACATAATGATGTTTAAAATTTGCTGCACTTTGTCTACTCTTGCAATTTACGGAGAAATAGCAACCAAAACCAAACTATATGCATACATAAGTATGGAACTGTATCAAATGAAAACCCAGAGTCTGGCTCAGAAAACTCACTAGAGTCATGTCATCCAAAATCATGAAGTCGTTCATCGTACATTATACCTACCTGGATAAGTATCTCACAAAATTCAATTCCAACGGATTTCCAAATTTTTCTTGCGAATTGTTCTAATTTTCTCATTGTTCTGGTGGTGCGTCGTTATGTTAAAGTTGATACATGCCCATATTCCCATATCTCATTTTTTATATTATAATTTATAACATAACGAATGGAACATAATGCATTTATGTAAGCATAATACACTTATGTAGGTATTTATTTTTTACTTATCTTTTAGTATTTTTTACCTCACCCAAGTCACATTTTAAGTCAGTCAAGTCAGTCAGTCAACTCAACATAGTAATACTTCACTCAAAAGTGTTTCTTTTGTTTGTTTTTTTCGTGTGTGCAGCTTTAATTACATGATTTTACTATTTGTAATTGAGCAATGCAATATGGAAAAATGTGGAACCGTTTGGAATGAATTTTTTTTATAGGAAATGGGACACGAACAATAATGTTAAAACGACATATCAAAGATCAACCGTCAGTGGAAATCGAAAAAAAGGGAAAGGTATGTTTTTGCAGTGACGACGGACAGTTGACAAAAAAAGTAATAATAATGCGATACAAAATGTAAAGGTTTGGGGGGATGCTAATGTTATTATTACATATTGCGTGAGACTGAATATTTAAATATGTATGATAGAATGGAGTTTTTTCTCTCCAAATCATGTGTGATCAGATCATCCAGATATAATGATGAGTGGAGTGTTTGTGCATAAAAAGTGAAGAATGAATGTAAAGGTTCTCAGAGACTTGATGAGATTTGACTAGTTGATCATTTAATTAAATTTTGTAAGAAAGACTGGAACAAAAACAAACTATAGTAGTACATAATTTTTTTGTTAGAGAGGAAAGATATACTATTGATGGTCCTTCAAAAGCTTTCATGAAACAAATTAAAGGATATATTGAATACTATACATATTATATTGCGCCCATGTACAAAAAAAAATATATATAGACAAGGCAGGTTGACAATTTGGAAGATGAGGATGGATAATTTATAAAGTAATTCAGGGAGATTCATATATTATTATTACTCATTAAAATTGTTTTACTCATCATCACACAACACACACATCTCAAAGTGTGGAAATCCAAAATTATTTTTTACACTTTCTACACGTCCACCCCTTCAAATTAGTTAATGTAGACTTTTAAATGATAACGAACTTTACAAACAATTTAATGTACATGACAGGTTATAACAGAATATAGTACATAATGTATTATTATTACTAGCCATCATATGTAGTAATTTATTCAAGTAGATATATACTCTCTTTATAATTATTTACATTTTTTTTCGTCAACAATCAACTTAGACTGAACAAAATTTAATTTACCAATGTGTATAGTTATAGTTGTTGTAGGTGGTATATACATAAATATACATATGCATGCTTTCATCATTTTAATAATAACAACGATTCAAAGAACGCAGTTCGTCGCAGTCAATGATTGTTGCAACCGAGAACAGAAAAAGGAGTTTACAGGGAAGCAACTACTAAAAAGTGCAACATCCCAACACTTTGACAAAGTGACTTTTTAGTTTTGTGTAAATAGCTAATATATAGTAAAAATGTTTTTGGATAATTTTTAGATCAGAGCCAGAGAGAGAGAGAGAGCACGCCATAAAAATTTCCTTGCGTCAGATAGATTTCAGATTATTGCCCATAGTAAAGTAGGTAAATAGTAGAAATATTATATTTTATCATCCATCATGGTATCACTTTTTTGTAGTCATTTTTAGAATAGTCTCCCCAGTTAGCAATTTATAAATGCCAATCAATCAGTATAAATAGTTTATATTAGCTGTTATAATAATAATGATTATTTAAGTCTCATCACACCCCAACGAAATAATGGACCAAAGCAGATAATGACAATTTTTTGTTGTTGTATATCACATTCCTTTCATTCTTAATATGTCTATAGTTTTCTTGTCTACATATTAATTAATTAGTCATAATTTCAATCTTACTTCCAACTTCATCTTTAAGACCAATCACACGCCTGTTATCATTAATTTAATTTGAATTTTGTATTAAAATTTGATAGGCAAGCAAAGTTTATACAATGAAATTAGATAGTCCGTTTTTTAGAGAATTTCCTTCCACTTTTACATGGCCATTTAAGCATTTCTAAACGTTTCAATTTAACAAACCAGAAAATCTCACAACCAATTTAACCATGATGGTATTATAATTCACCCCATATCTTGTTTAAGTATAAAAATACATTACATAATATTTTATTATGACATAGTTTAAATAATTACTATAAAATTATAGAACAATCATTGACTAGTTTCTCTGCATTTTAGTTTTTATATGAGCAGTGTGCGTCAGTCAACAAATTGCAATTTAAACGTAATGTTTTAGATTATTATTTTTTTGTTATATCGCGTCTGATATCAAATATTTATTTGCCATCATTATATTACGTGTCAATTTTATAGATAGAAAGAGATAAAATGTGTAAGCTAATTGCATATTTGTTTAAAACTTCTCTCGTCATTATCGCTGCTGCTCGTTAAGATGGTCTACTAATACACAGAAGCAACTTATCCCACTGAAAAACAATTTATGGTTACACAACATAAACTTATTATATTGTCATTACCGGTTATAATTATTATCATTACTTCTAGAATAGTGAATCGTAAAAATCGCAAACAAAAAATATATAAAGCATGTGATCACTTTCAAGTACAAAATCGCTCCTTGAATGAATCAAAAAGAGGGAGAAATTACAAAGGATCTACTAGATAAGAGGATGTTTTGTTTTGGTAGTTTGATTGATTTTGAAAGAATGTGCGATGATTGAACTTTTGAGAGTGAATGTAAGCAATGAGATGAGAGATAGAAAAACAAATGTGCAAAAGTGAATTGAATGATTGAAGACTAGTAAGCTAAGAAAACGAATAATTACCGAAAATATTAATTTAAAACGTTTGGAGGTGTAATAATCACTGTGACCTGTCTTGTACAATTATTATTGTTGTTGCTTTAGAAAGGGGGAAAATAATAATTTTTTTCAGTCAAAAATCAAAAGGGTTTGATAGAAGAAAGGTTGACGATGGACTGGGATTAGGGGATTTTATAGGGAAGGAAGGAATGATGAGTTGATTGACATTTTACGCTTTCATTTTCGTCAACTGTCCGCATATTGATCTTCTTCGCTGCAGTTGAATATATTTTAAATATGGATCTCTTAATTCGACTTTTTATTTCGCCTGCTCCCCCCGTGAATTTCCACTGATGGTTCAAGTATATATTGCATACTATACATTTCCGGTTACCACCAACATAATATACAATAGACCGTTATAAAGACTGGTAAAATATGACATGACTCTTTGTGTGGAATCCTGTGTTAACCCAAAAAGAAAATAATATCTTGGAAATAATTGGTTGCTGCAAGTCAATAATGTTAATACCATTTTAGTATTTCTTTTGTTCAATTGTTAAATTGTATTCTTTTACCGAATTGTGTATTCTATTAGTCAAAATTTGTAGTCCTCTACTCATAAGAAATACTCATCGTTATCACAGGGTAAATTTATTACCCACTTTTCAATTTTTTTGTACTAAATTAAGTTTTTTCATGTTCCATTATTATACAGAGTATATAGAGGTCAATATTAAATTATCTGAAAAACTACAACTATATCCTAATTAATAATCATGGGGTCATTTAAGATGTTTTAACTTGACTTTAAAAATTATGTATATAGCTTTAATACAAGGTTATTTATCTTTATATCAGTTTTGGTATGTTAGTGCTGTGAAAGCGCACATTAAGTAATATTATTACTTCAAATGCCAGTACACATAAATCTGAGGAAGAATCAGGGACCCTAAAGTCTTTTTGTACTTTGATACAAGAAATTTAGTTGTGAAAATAATAAGCAAAAGAGACAAATGATGTCATTGATGATGAGCATTCCAAACAATTACCCGTCACTTTAATCTTGTCTTTACCGACAAAGGATAGAAAAAATATAACACAGCATCCCAATTACCTCAATTACGAATAATGAGGTAGCTATTATAAACTTTAATGGCGATGATGATTATGATAATTAAGAGTAACAATTGCTTACAAAAAACAATTACAAAAAATATTGCTGATGATTAAGTTTTTCTAAAGAACAATTTTTTTTTCTGACATGAAAACATTTAGCACGATAAGTATTTATTACATACTTTATTGCTTGTCTATATAATATCTTTGCTACATTGAACACAAGTCACAGATACAATATATATAGACGCCTAAAAAAACTCCATCGTTACAAACACCAAGAACCGAGCTCATAGGGAGATAAGTACTAAAAGCGTAGCGAAATCACAATAATTAATACCTAATCACTACTATAATTATCGACAACTACAAAATTAAAGCTGAAATTTAGCAACACACATACACACACACCGAATTATCCCCACGACAAAAAAAAAAGTCAAAATTATTAGTAACTTACTTTTAACAACCTGTTTGTTTTTTGCACTGCAGAAACACTCAAGTAATAAAAAAACTGAAGTTTATTTGTGACTTCTCTTTAAATATTAAAGATAATATTATGAAATGGTGATTTTATGCTGAATGCATTTACAATTTAAAAAAAAATGCTATAACATAAAAAGTACTTTTAATCTGAAATTACCTCAAAATACAACAATTTTCAGGAGTTTCTCTACTACAACAAATTTTTCAAGGTTTGATCCAGTTTTCTAAACAGACTACTGTATTCACATACCAATTTTTACAAAAAAAAAGTAAACAAATTTTTTACTTTGTTATACAATACATTGAATGAAAACAAAATTACTGTAGGGTGGTAAAGTATTTAACTAAACAATTAAATATTTTCAGGTGTAGTGAATTTGATTTTCTGGTGTATTAATAAATACAAAAAAAACAAATATTAATAATGGATGAAAATCAATTCAAAATTACTAATTCTTAAATTTTACAAAAAAAATATATACGATGTGAAATTGTTGTGCAAACATAAAAAAATTAGCATGATTAAAATCATGCGTGATTCTTTTTTTAAATGTGTATTGTAATTTGAAATTGTTGTTGTATAATGATTCGGGTCAGTCAGGACTTGAGCAGTAGCAAAAGTATAGTTATGTCCATATATCTTTGATCTTTTATACAAAAGCAGATCAAATCAAAATATTATCTTGATTATTGGAGATAGTCTTAGAATTCTCCAGTGATCTTTGTATAATAGACAGATAAAAAACAAAAAGAAATCAATGAGTAGCTCAATATACAGCTGTATTTTTGCTACTCAACATGGTGTGGAAATTTTAACTAGATTTTAGATGTATTTTGTATTTATCTATCTTGTGACATTTTCTTCAAATTAAAGGGGAAAAATAACTTGAGATACTTTGGATTATGTCGGGAAAAAATATAACATCCCAAAAGCATAACTCTTGAAATTAGTATAAAAAAAAGAAGTTTTATTTAATTCTGGAGAGATGCAAATCAAGTGGAAAGTTCTTTTTGAAACAATTTTGACGTGAAATATAAAAATATATATAAATAAAACATTTGTATCTTCTTATTACCATTTTAGAAGATATATTTGAAAGAAAAAAATCTTAACCTCAATTTTAGCACTATTGTTATTATTATTACTATAATAAATACTATGATTATTA
>JAHZNC010001129.1:0-10257 GCA_027744095.1 Zhuqinia jingwanae
TATACGCATACGCTACCGTCTAGTATTCTGCATAAGACTTCCAAAAACAAAGGACTCCAATCAAGAATGTTCTCGGATAAGAAGTTTCTAAGGGGCTTGGTCAACACGATAGGATTGTTGGGAGAATGCATATGAGGTAGAAATTGCCGGAAATTTTCTAATGTGTCAACCTAATCGAACAAACTTCACTTTGGCATATTGCATTGTTGTCTTAAACTGAAGTTTTGATGTTTATATAAAATCTTTATGTTAGCGGAGGAGGGCTAGTAAGAATCTTAAACGTAAAACAGTTTAGCAAATTGAAAAGGATGAAGCCCGTGGATTTAGCCAAGTACATGACCGAAAAGAGAAGACACTATTAATATGTAAAATATTTAAATACATTTGTTTGACACAACTACAAAGGATGGTAAATATTAGGACGACTTGACTTAAACTTTTGATTTATTTGTTGATTAGGTCGAGCCATTCAAACTTAGGTAGAAGACAAAAGTTCATTTATTTCTTTTTGAAAACTTTCAAGAATTGAAAAATATGGAGGAAATATGACCAAGGTAACTTTATTATTGAATGTCATAAACATTTTGAAATATTTGGTTTAAAAGCTGGTACTACAATGTTTGTTTTCAACTTTAGAGCCTAAATCGCCATCGAATGCCTGGAGGTGCCTTCTTTTTTATCAGAGTCTTAAAAGTTGTGTCGCTGATAATATGACTAATTGGATTTCATGAAATAATACTTAAATTAATATATCATATAGTACATGATATCACAGTTCTCATGTTAGTTCACATAATAAAAACATGCATAATACCATAGCCAACTGTAAAATATACATAGAGTATATGTACAGTTGGCTATGATAATACAAACAAACCAATTGATATTTTCTACATATCTAGGAGTTAGGCAGTGCAGTCCTACAGTCTTGACTCGTTTTATATGCTTAACTGATCAACATAAGGGTCTAGTATGGTTGGTTATATGATGGTTTACTAAGGGGGAAAATGGAAAAGTTGTAGTTGTGTACCGATAATCACTCAAAAAACATTGTCCCCAATATCATTATCTTATTATTAATCAAACCATGCCAAAAAATAAATGTACTTTGTAAGAGTCAGTGGTTAGAGATAATATATAAAATAACTAATGTCTAATTCAAGGGTCTAGTATGGTTGGTTATATGATGGTTTACTAAGGGGGAAAATGGAAAAGTTGTAGTTGTGTACCGATAATCACTCAAAAAACATTGTCCCCATTATCATTATCTTATTATTAATCAAACCATGCCAAAAAATAAATGTACTTTGTAAGAGTCAGTGGTTAGAGATAATATATAAAATAACTAATGTCTAATTCATGGACATTCATAGTTTGGGAGTGTTGTCCTAAAACGACTCCCTCCTCTCCTAAGGAGGGATTAGGGTTGTGTGATGAAATCACTTATAGCAGTATTTGTACCTATGGTGACATGGGTTTGATTGTTGAAATGCGTAAAAACAAAAAAAGACTCCTTTTACACCAAACGATACGATGCAATTTGCACCGTGCAAATTGTAAACATGAGGCTGCGGCAATAAATCATACAAGTTTTGCACTTTGGTGATTTCAGGCTTTCGTGTTATATAACATACATAACTGATTTTAATTCTGTTCAGCTCGGCGCAAAGTGTCTGTACATGGTAAAACATAAACATAAAGGCTATGTAATAACAATAATTATGATAATAATAATGTATCTTCAAAACGTAACGAAACATCATTTTTCACGAGATTTCTCTGTTTCTGAGAGTATAATTTAAGTAACCATTTGAATTGTTAGTTTGGCCTTTTCTCTCCTCACACCAAAAAATCCCTCATATTGTTTTTGGCGTATAAAAGATATTGCTAGTCGTCATTATTAAAAGACTATATGAAGTAAAAATTTGACACACTCGCACCACCAATTTTTCGAAAATCATTGCAACCTTGTATTATTTTGTTGGATGGTAGTAATAAGCACTTTACCAAAGAGTTACATAACAAAAATTGCCCATCGTTTATGCCTTGGTGTTCATACATGTTAGTAAGCCGATAATCGTAATATATATAGTAATACCTATGTAATATATAGTCATAGCAGTAATATATTTTAGACAATGACGCATCGCAAATATTTTTTATAAGTTTACAAGGTGTATAAAATTATATCATAGCGATTGATTTGTATATAATAATTAGGGAAATACACATTTCGATTTTCCCGTACACGTATATTAAGAAAGATTGCCTACCTGTTGTACCACTTTTAATGTTTATGTAATAATGTAGGAATCGCTTACATTTACATACATACGTCCACATACACAAACACTATCGCCCACTAGTTATGATACGTCAGACAAGTTAGTTCAACACACGCTGACATTTCCTAAAATAAAATGCTAACCAATTAGCGATTCACTTAAAGCATTTGCCTAACTAGAAGGTTTGATTTTGTGTATCAACTATCAAATCTCTTGTCTAAGACCTCGAGATATCTTACACGATCTAACATATATGGTTTCATATTTATTTATGTATAAAAACCTAATTTACTATCTATGAAATCCTAGAAGCAATTATTACACTTTTAGTTACCTCGGCGGTGTACTCACATCTCTGGAACGAAGCATTCCATACTCATCGTTTGTGAGAGAGAAAATTGCACATAATAATATTAAGAAACAATGTTGAATGACAAGTAACAATACTCAATTAAAAGTAATATTAAAAGAAACTTCGAGACAAAAAGTAATTTAAAATAAATAGCAATTTACATGTAGAGATACATGTATTCATAACATGATAGTAAAATTAAATAATCAAATTAAATAAAAGCTATCTATCCGCAGCACACTAACGTTGTGTAAGCTACATTAGCAATATATAATATATATAATGAATTGCTATCATCAAAAATATTCTGTGAATGTCTGCAAAACTAGTTATCCTAACGCTGTACATGTTATACTTGTCCCACTTGGCCATTTATCAATTCATCGCATAAAGCACTCAGTTGTGCATTTTCCTTGGCTTTCTGTTCGACATCATTCTCCAATGTACTTAGCTTCATTTCCATTTTTCTGTACTGGGCACGCAATTTGGCATTTTCAAATTCCATTTCTTTGATACGTGTTTCATAGTCCAAGTGCATTCTGCAAAAAAATAAATGAAAATAAAAATAAATGTGTGTGCAAGGATTTTCTTTTACTGACCGTAAAACTAACAAACAAGCTCTTTCTCCGACCATATTGCAATGCAACAATGAGCCAACATACTTTTCTATGCTTTCTTGAGCCTTTTCTTTGATTAAGTCAATTTTTTTGTCTCGGTTTTGAATTCTTTGCATCATCTCTTGGTCTCTTCTAATTAATGTATCTTCATTGGATTTCATATTTTCCAGTAGGGCCTTCGCTCTCTCGTATTTTCTGTAACAAGAATTTTTGCAAAGAAAATTTACAAATTAAAGTAAACTTAGACCATCATCGTGATAATTTAAAGGAAATCAGTGTAAACATGACGCATAATGTACCTATGGACATCTGAAAAGGCACTTTCAACATTTCGTAAATCTTCTAAGGCCTGATCTCTTTCTTTAATTAACGTTTGTTTCTCGGTTTCAGCTTCATCCATCCGCTGTTTTAATTGATCTATTTGCTGGATGAACATGGATAAGGTCTTTTCATATTCGCTTAATACCCTTCTAGAAAAAAACAGAATGGTTATAGACAGCTGATAAATGTTTTCATTATAATGTATACGGAAACTGCTAACTCGCATACCTAAAACTGGCACCATCTAATTTGTTTTGCGTCTGAACTTCGTCAATATTGCCTTGAAGTTCATTGATGTGGTTCTCCTTCTGTTGAAGTTGTCCAGATAACTCATCTTCGTGAATACTTGATGCACCCTATAATTTACAATGGGTCACATTAGAAACATGACACAATCACTCGACTTGGAACACTTTAACAAAATGTAGTTAGTTCAGAATTAAACGTTGTCATTACCATGGTTTCGGAATCAATTCCATTCATTTCCGTGTAATTGCCCGATAATGAGGGTGACATAATGTTTCCCCGTTGCTGGGAAATCGAGGTGTTGGTTGTGTTTACACCACCTCGCGTTTTTTTAAAACTTTCTTTCTTTGCAACGACACTGGGTATTTCATTTACCTACAAAACCAGAAACCACAATTGTAGTTAGCACTGTTAAAACACAAACCATCAATTTCCTTTCGTCACACACCTCATCACTATTTGAACGCACTTACAATAATATTATTTGTATGTTTTCCATTAACTATGGCTTTTACAGGTGGATCTTCAATGACGTGCTTGTCATGATTAATTGCCTGTTGATATTTAGAGTACGGAGCCACACGATGATGTGTCATCAAAACTTTTTTTATACAAATCTTGAACTCTGAAACAACACAAAAAAAACATTAAAATAATTAAACTGATAGCTCACAATAAACTGGCTACATGTTATAGGCGCATAAAGAACCAAGAACTAAGGTACTATAAGGTTTTTTTCTACGATTTAATAATTACGATTTTATATATTTTTTAAACTGTATAGTCTATTTAACGTACAATGATGACGAATGTACAATGTACACATTTAATAAATCTGAAAAATATTCCGAAAGGATGTCTTCTACCTCACAAGTCGCAATTGTAATATAGCCTTCAACACGATTTCGGATATGTCAGAATAAAAAGTATTGCACTGGGCTAAAAAAAATTGCACACGATGTTGAATTTTTAATGTCCATAAATTCCCCGTATCCACACTGATAACTTAGCTGACTAGCTCTCTGATTGAATAATTGCAACTTACACCTAAGTTTGTATTAAATGAATCAAAACCATGACATTAATAATCATCCTCCTTATCAAACATGTTCAACCACTACATTTTAACCACTACCACACTAACCACATTCTCGTGTTATTATTTCTTTATCTTCATATTGCTTCACGTGCACTTCTTTTTTTTAATTTTACATAAACCCTAAATAAAATCTAAACTGCATATAATATTCAGCAATAAAAATTTTAAATGATTTTTTATGGGAAACAACTCTGCACATCATGATGATGATAACGATGATGATGATGATGACATACAAATTTGATGTTATTTGCAGGACCAAATCTGCTCTATTAAACGTCTCGTTCTCAATTTTTTTTACAACTTGTTTATATCCCTTCTACAAACGTCTCCACTTGCACTTTAATAATACGACGACGGCACAATTGCAAAAAATAAAATGCAAAGCATCATCTCATCATCATCATCATCAACTTCTCAACATGATAATACTCTTTACGAATTAAACTATTGACTTGACTTAATGGTTATGTGATTCTGAGATTCTTGCTGCCTATCATAATTTTTTTTATATAAACAAAAAATGCAAATGCAGCACAGTTGCTCCGTTTTAAAGCTCTAGTTTTTTTCTTCCTCAACTGGCATATCACCGTAATATAAACAAATTTAAAGATCCTCTCTCTGATCTGAACAAGAAGATGAGGAGAATACCCAAGAAAAAAACAAGACATATGACTAATATACTTTACTTGTTTTTTTATACCTTTTTCATATAAAAAGAAAGTCATACATATTATATACCTATGCATATAGTTTTATCATCAGAGAGAGTCGATATACAAGAAGAAGACGAAGAGGCTCTCAATATATGTAGAGCTGTGTGATGTGAGAGAAGAAGAAGTACACAGTTTACTTTGCTTAATAATATAATAACCCTTTCTCTCTCTCTCTCTCGCTGACTCTTTCTAGTTGCCTAGTGCCTATATTGCCTTCATGTGTGAGATAAGTTGTAGTAGAAAAGCAAGTAGACGTACTAAAGTGTGTGGATTGTGGATATGAGGAAAAAGGAAGCGAATTTTTGTTGTGTTGCTGCTGCAGCTGCATGCTGCTAGTAGTATTGCGATATGTCAAGTTAAATATCCACTCCAACTCAACTTCACAGCAGACACAAGCAAAAGGCGACGACAAAAACACACCACCACCAACCACTACCACTACTACTAGCATCACGAAACCGACTTTACCAACAAGCCACTACTTTTTTTTTTCATGTGTGAAACAATAAGAAAAAAAATCTAGGAGAGTTTTTTTTTATGATGGTATGACCGTATAATAATGATAATGGTATGCAACAACACAACAANTTTTTTTTATGATGGTATGACCGTATAATAATGATAATGGTATGCAACAACACAACAACACGACATATTGTTTACTCGCATAATATTGCATAGTTTTGCATTGCACCAATGACTTTTTTTCCTATTTCCTCCTCCTTGATATACAGTGGAGTACTACCTATAGTTAGTATAAATTAATAATATATTATTACGTATCTACTTTTTTAACACACGGTGATGTGCTGCTGCTGATATTGATATTAATATATTATTAATTTTATTATTATAAACCTTGCTAATTTTGTTGCAAAGGCAGGCTAAAAATTCATACACTACTTTTTTATACTGGGTAATTGATTTGATGCATATCGATATGCAATATGATTTGGTTTTTATGTAATATTATTGGTATTATTGAATTTGGTTTGGTGTGCATCGCTGCACACACGATAAACCACACACACGACACACACTCATAATATCATGGTATTCCCTCAAGAAGTTGCGTAGTTTATGTTGTAAAATTTATGCAGAAAAAAAATTGTTCAATATGACTCAATTGACTAGGTGTACAATATCTACCTTTACAAAAAAAGTCGGGAGAGAAGCGGAAGCCAATCCTTATTAGCGATTCGTTCCCAGTTGAGTTGAGCATGCACTATCATAATAAACTGATAAATGATATTTGCAGTAGTAGTACTTTGTATTTTTTTGCATGACAAATTTCAGGAACAGCGGAAGTGATAAGACAGGGTAAACAAATAAAAAAAATGTGAGCTTTGTTGCCTTATGCTCATAATAATCTTAATAATCACAACATTATGACTACATTGAACGTTTTGATAAAGATTATCTAATAACAAACTTTTTTTTATCTACACAATTCTGTATGCATCACGCAAACACATACTCAACCCACCCACACACTATTCTCTCTTCAATCGCATACAAAATAGTACACAGCGATATGCACCGCTTGCATTTCACTTGAAGTTCCTGGAAAATATTTTATTCTTAGTTTTGCTCCAATGCAAAGAATTCAACTTACGCTTTCTTTGTCGCCGCTTGGCAAACAACACCGATAACCTCCAAATATTGACAAACAACAAATCGGCACCCCGACTTTTTTCCCCAAGAAATTATCCAAAAAAAAGAGAAAGAAATATGTATCCTCTCGCTTCACCAGCGACTGAGACTGAGATATTGGACAACACTTGTATCACCGGTAAACAAACACAGCTATGTTTTCATATTGTCGCAAATGGTGAGACTAATCCTGTTTTACTACTACGTGCCACTCCAACAACATCCTTCCTCACGACAGAATAAATATCAGAAATATCCACACAAAAAAACGTCGCATTTGTGTTGCACAATCAATCTGACAACAACATATTAATATTATATATACACCTCTCTCTACTTTACAAAACTTTTGTACTACATGAACACTACAACGATGATGACCAACGACGTCGTCAGCGGACGTCCTGTGAAATACACTTGTAAAAATTTATAAAATGGCAAAATCTAAACAATGAATGTACATGCAATGCAACGACGAGTATAAGGATGAGGATAATAATAATGTTAAATTACAAAATGCATGCATTTACTTCATCCCATTCATATGATCACGTATCACGTTCAAAAAATATTATATACACACACATAAAAATCCTACTTTTAGAAGAATCCTCATTTGATTCATGGTCATGTCAGCATTGTTGTTGTTACATATAAGATTGGTATAGAGCTGACGTACACGTACGTTGAAAAAAAGGCGTGCAAAAACTGCAATGTTTGTTGTTGTAGTAGTAGGATAATATATTATGTATGTGTGATCGAGAACACCGTACCTAAATATATGAGAAGAATGTATGTTCATTATTATTATAATACCTACCACCTGTAGAAAAAAAAGGTATGTGCGTCTTCCTCCTCCTCCTCTCCTTTTAAAAACTACACATTCAATGTTGCGCCGCGTTGCGTGTGTGTTGTATTATTTCTCATAATCTCAATCTAGTCAATCTCAACAGCATTTGGTTTGCATACATGCATAATAATAATGTGAAATGTACCTGTACAATACTAATAAAATAATATATGTAACATTAAAATATATATATACAATAATATACTTTCTGTGATGATGATGACGATTAAATTAAAACACCTGGTACATTTCTTCTTCGGCGAAAAAATCTTAGACCGCATCAAAAAACTCGCATTCAACATAATATATATAAAAAAACATACACATGCATAATATAATACATGTACTTGCAAAGAAGAGGTTCATTCAACTCTCTCTCTCTCTCTCTCACACACACATGCACACACTTACTCTCTTTGCACAGCTTTATTATAATATTTCATCGAAAGAGTTAAGAATTATTATGCATCTTCTCTGTCTAGTTGGTTGGACAAGTTACAAATTCTTTATACATGATAGCATATATATGATCCGCCTCGCCATCGTATCGTCACTTTAATCCTAATCGTGGTACTTGACTTGTACTATTTACAATTTTTAGCAAACGCGTTATTTTTCATTGAAAGTGAATGAGCATCAGCAGCAGCGTCTTAAAAAAAAATCTTGTGCTCTGCAGCAAGCAAGCAGGACAGACACTTGCGCTGCAAAAGCCAAGAAGAAGAAAAAAAACTCTTTCCTCGTTGAATTCTGCTGCTCTCTGAGATCCGCAAGTATTTACACATGTGTTGATTGGCAAATATATCACGTATACCATGTTTATTATGGCACAATCATCACATTACGATCAAATAAGGCATTAAAAGATGTAAGAAGTCAAACATCAATTATTCTTATGGCTCTATGCCATTTTGGCTGATAAAATCGGAAAATTGCTACTGTGGTTTTTAAGGGAATTTATACATGAACAAAAAATGGATGGACTTGAGACTTAAAAAAAATATTTACATGCACACGCTTTGTTGCAGAATGCGCGTTTACTTTTTATCACGCGGTACCAGAGAGTAATGTAAAAAGGGAGAGAAAAAAAACAACAGATAACACACTGAAATAATAGGGAGGTATGTATTCAAGAGTACACTGTAAATGGCAATGGCACAAATAAAATTTCTATTTGCTAGTGCATTTATTTTAAAGCTTTTAAAGGTTGACCTTATATTATGTACTATTTAGGAATAAAAATATCACGAAGAAACATTCTTAAGGTTTATGTGTGTGTGTGTACTTACTTGTGATGATGAGTTAAGCAAATAAAATTGATAAATATTTACATGCAAAATGTGTAACTGAAAGTGAAATTAAACGCATTGTTGTACTTGTTTTCCCACTTAAGCAGCCATGTAAAAAAGTGCGTTTGCATGTAACTTTGAAAATCACGTAGTTGTTTAAAAAAAAAGTATGTAGTAACGTCCAAGAACATAGTAGTTTTTTAAAAAGACGCACACGTATGTTTACATACATTAAAAGAAGTGCTTTATGGGATTCCTGTATCTTCTCGGAATCTTTCCATTGTTTATGCAACATTACTACATAATAATAATAAGATGAATGAGATATAGAGCTCAACAAGACGAACTACATACTACTACTACTACTACCACATTCTTTTACTCTCATTTTTTTCTTTCTTAGTTTTCATTTCATTCACTTTATACTTCCTTTCAGCTACATAAAGTAACTCCAAAAAGTTCATGAAATTTGCTTGGAATATTTGTGCGTAAAACTGCAAGTATGAGGACGAATGGGGTGACTACTTTCACCAGTGGCGAGTCACCACATCGCTTTTGTCTTGTCACATAACTGTCATTTAAATAGATTATTATTATTATTTTATAATGCATACTAGGTGCATAGTAGTAAATTTTAGTGACATGATCACAACTAATTTCTGTCACCAAAACTTTGCCTAAAAAATGACAATTTTATCATTATTACGTGGGCAAGTTATTTAAATAAAAATGCTTTCAAATCACAATTCATTCATTTTGTGTGTTAATGCAGGTGCTTATTAAGCGCTTCATCACAATCACAATGTGATTAATTGATTGAGTGGTTGGTGAT
>JAHZNC010001130.1:0-11006 GCA_027744095.1 Zhuqinia jingwanae
TTGTATAAAAGTGATAATACGGTGTATATTCTTCCAAAACTGCTCTGTTTATGTATGTTCTCCATTTCTCTTCACAGAGAAAAGGAGAGAGAATGTGTATTTCCCAATTGTAACGTTCATCTTTTCTATTGTTCTCACTGTGTGGAACGTTTTTTTTAGTGTAGCCTCTGTATATTTTGTACATTTTGCATAAAGCAAACGAATCTCTGTATAAGCACGTTTTTATTCTTGTCGGATCTTTTCCGCTTGGTTTAAAAAAAGGAAGCAGGTGTGTGTGAGCTGCGATGCGATGCGACAATGTTGAATGGCCGTCTGTTTTCTCTTACAATTTAAATTCAAAATTGATGAAATCTTCTTTTTTTTCTCCATTTCCATTAAATATTGAGGAGCCTTTAAATATATGTAAAGTGTTTCTGAGGAGAAAATTATAAATATAATATACGTATATGGGTAGGTAGGTATATGTATATTTTTTAGTTTAGTGAATAAAAGTGTCAGTGTTTTATGGAAATACGTAGAGGTATTCACAGCTCATCCTGGGCTCCTCTGTTCCTCTCTGATGAGAACGGGGAAAGGAACAAATAACAAGTTTGGAGAGAGAAAAGATCTTGTAAATGTTTAGCTTTCAGAAGAATTTTTCATTGGTTGACCGGAAGTGGGAGCTAGATGAAGTTGAGTTTATGTATATATATATGCATTTGTATATGTACCTATTCTAAGCTACAAGAATTTTATATTTTTTGTTCCTCATAAAATAAGACGGTTTTCTTCCATTGTCTTGTAAAAATAGAGCTGGAGGAGCCCCAACCGCATTTATTCACAAATTGTACAAATGCCATGTAATTTTACATTTAGACGACTGGGACCATCGAACTCACCAAAAGCTAGCCAAACATAATAGCATGCCATGTGAGCACACACACACACACATATATATACGCAGTGAAATGTCCATGTTCATGGTTATTTCTCTGCTGCTGTTATACATGGTTCTTTTTTCTGCATAAGACTCTCCAGAGACCAATTTTTTGATTTTGCTTTTATTCCTTAGCAGGAGCAAAAATATATAGTGAGGGCAGCAGCAATTCAACAGCAAGAGCAAAGCAATGAGTCCTCTTATTCTTTTGAGTGAATTGGAATGAGAACTGTACTGCTGCTGCTGCTGCCGCTGCTGCTACTACTGGAATTTTATGAATACTGCATGCATACATGCTCGCGAGCGGTGGTGGTGTACCCTGTTAACAATCTCAATAAAAAAGGAAATCGAAGAAAAGCGACCAAAGCAGAGGTATTTTAAAAGGTTGAGAAGCGAGGGGGGTGTGTGTGTGTAGAAGGTGAAGGTGGAAGATAGATATATTTTTTTGTGAGTTGGGGTAAAAAAACAATAAATGGGACTATAAGAAAAAAGAAATATGTATTCAATTTTTCTTGTTAACGGTGCAAGTTTTACGGAAGGTTTCCTCAACAAAAAAACACTACTGAAAAAAAATATTGTATTACTTTTATTTTCATTGAGAGAAATAGAAAAGCCCACGATATCAAATTGATATTATAGCAGAAAAATCGGTCATTTTCATAAAATGTAAAAATTTGCTCATCTGTCGGCATATTTTATTTACCTATTTACATTATTACACACATAAATATTTATTTAAATTGAAAATTGGTAATATTTAAAATATATTGTAGGATTCTATAAATAATAGAAAGAAAAAATAGTTTATTGTCAAATTTTTTTATTTTCTTACCGGAATATCATTGATATACCATGAGAGTCTTGCAGGGGGAAAGGAAGGATGGGATGTACAATTGAGGGCCAAGTACTCGCCAGTTTCATACTCGTCACGGGTTTTTCCGCTGATTTGAGGGCCTTCTTTAGGCAAATCTGATACAAGAAAAATCGAGTAGAAAAAAACATTCAATTTAAATATGTATCATGTATTATTATGGTACGATTATCATCATAACGGGTTTGGAAAGAGAAATGGTAGAAAAAAGGAAAATATATAATAGAGTCATCATTCATCACATTTATTATTATTTTTCTGTCAAATTGTAACATGTGCTTATGCTGTTCCTATTACTGTTTATGGTTATTATTATTATTACACACCTTCGTCACATCCTTTTAACACACGTGACTACTAACTATAAAATACAATATTTCAATTTCACACACAACCCATATTATTGTTACATCGATAATAAGCACAGTACTTTGTTAAAAATATATGATATTTCTATATTGTGCATGTATTTTGTATCAGTTTGAGGGGAACCAAGTTTAATTGAATTTAACATGACCAATACACACCTGACGACCCAGCTAAAAAAAACAATACAAATTCTGGGAAAAAATGTTATGAATGAAGTTATTTAGAATTTTTTTATAGTAGATACCTACTACATGAGCACTAAAGCACTATACATCTATATATACTCTTTATATTATGGGCTTTATACTGCAATAAATTTTATTACGTTTTTTTGTTTCTTTCGTTGTTATTACCGTGTTCCTTTATTTCCTCCTTCCATTTCCTCAATATTTATGGATAAACTAAAACGGTGTGGGAGGAAGCACAATTACCATCACTGCAATAAAGTGTGTCTGTGTGTGCGTATGAGCAGCAGCAGCAGCAGCAGTTTGTTGCAATGTTGAATGTTTAGTGTATTATCACCATTTTTTGCCCTTTTACAACCAATTTTCTATCACCATCATCATCATCATCCAAATCGCTATATCATTGTGAGTAGCATACCTAATACCTAAACACTATACATATAGCTACAAGTATATATTGTACGTTGTATATTATTATGACAAGCTATATTATTATTATTATTATTGGTATACGTGTTTACGTTTGCGTTTGGTGTGCTTGTGAATAGTAGTGAACCCTGTGCATAACTTTCATTTTCTTTCACGGGATCCTGACAATTACGCGTAGAATAATGGGATAATGATATGGGTGTAACAACGGCGAATTACACGCTTCCATCAACTTTTCGACCTTTCCCTTGTTTTTTTTTTGCTTTCACTCTCCAGGGGCTTGTATACAGATTATATGTTTTTTTTTGTTGCATTCCTCATCTCCTTTTACTCTCATTATACGGTCATCCAAACGCTATCCATAGCCATTCAATTGAACCATATGGGAAAAATATAATCGAGAGAAAAACTTGTTGGGCTATATAATAACCTGAGCTATACTATACTCCTGTTATCCACCAAAATAATATTGTTATTGTTTGGGGAATAGACAAAAAAAAATAATACAAATTCTTGTTTTTCTTGGCTCCCTTTCCTTGTAAATCCTTTATAAACTACTTGAATTTAGTATTCCAAGTCTTGTAGTACAAGATATAGAGCAACATTGTTTTTTTACTAATCAAAAGTCGTGGATTATATAATTTATTATATCATGTCATGTGTGTGTGTGTAATAGGTAGGTACGTGTGTATGTGTGTCCTGTCCTCCGTATAATCTGCTACACTACTCTACATGTCCACTCTAAACTAAAGTAATTTTAGGGTTGTTTTTCCAATGCACTCCCCTGTCCCTCTGCGTTCATTTTTCGTGTCATATTGTGTTTTTTTATTAACACTACTCTACATGTCCACTCTAAACTAAAGTAATTTTAGGGTTGTTTTTCCAATGCACTCCCCTGTCCCTCTGCGTTCATTTTTCGTGTCATATTGTGTTTTTTATTATTATTTTTATGGACTAGATTTCCCCTTCAAACATGGTGGAATAAACAAGTATGATACCTAAATACGCGTGTATGTTCAATCTTGTTGTTGTTGTACATGTTATAAGCTTTGTGGAATGACGACAACTGGGGAAAGGCTACTGATCTAGAAATGTCCAGTAATCAAACGCATAATAATAGCCTGTGTAATGGAAAGCTACAAACATATAACATACAAATATAGGTATGTGTGTATACACAAAGAGCAGACACATATATACACCACCAAATAATATGTTAACTTATTCATGAAGGATAATTGCATTAGCAGAGGAAAACATTACAGAAAACAATGTTGTTGTTAAGGGGCGTGTTTGCAGTAGTAGTGAGTTGCGAGCAAGAAAGAGGAATCGAAAATGAAATGAAAAATTGAATTGTTTTTTTTTGCTCTTCTCTTTCGGCGACAAGTTATTTTGATGAGAAATGTAGTCATGTTATTAGTGTGTTTCTATTAGTTTTCCTTTGAATAAAACAATAATATGGAAAGAGAGAGAGAGAAGAAAAAAAGGTAGGGGGAATTTTTTTATTTTCATGTTTATGATGACAGGAAAAAGAAACTTACGAACGACAGTCATGCGACCTTCACCAGAGACTGAGGCAAATGAGGGACCTTCTGCTGACACTTCGCACCTGTAGATCCCTGTTGAGTTCAAGTTTAGTGGGCCAAGAGTGACAAATTTTTGGTCTGATCCTTCCATCTGAAAAATAATACAGAAAGAAAAATAGGTTTAATAAAAAAATAATAATTCGTTTTTTC
The DNA here is from genome assembly GCA_027744095.1 of Zhuqinia jingwanae. Lineage (NCBI taxonomy): Eukaryota > Metazoa > Arthropoda > Collembola > Entomobryomorpha > Paronellidae > Zhuqinia > Zhuqinia jingwanae. The sequence goes on from JAHZNC010001130.1 coordinate 4,507, forward strand.
ATCTTTATCTCTAGAGAATTTTGATACATTTTTACACAGAGTGCAATGCATCAGGTTTATTTATTTTTGGCATTTCTATTTCTACACTTGAAATAATATTATTTATTTTACAAGTTCAGTTTGTTTCCGAGTTATTAGTTCAACCTTTCTACCATCAAGAGAACCAGCCAAAAAATAAAGGTGAAACCAGGAAGAGGAAATGGAAAAGTGTCTGGGATTTACACGTTTTGTTTCGTGTGGCAAGGGATACCCTACAGTGCCACCATCACCACCAGACCAGAAGAGCAACAAACCCGTTTTTCTTCCTCCTTCATCCATCCATCCGCCGCCATATATCTAACTCCCACCTCAAATAAATTATACAGAACATATATACAAACGGGCTAAAAGAGAGAAGGAAAACCTGTGAACCAGCAGCAACATAAAACAACAACAACTTCACTTTCTGCATCAACAACAAAACATGCCCACTCAACCAACTCAACTGCTCACTCTTTTAGAACAGTCAACAAAATATAATTGTTGTTGTTTTGCTGCTGCTGCTGCTGCTGCTGCTGCTGTTGCTGCTGCTGCTGCTGTTGCTGCTGCTACTACTACTTTCACTCACACAAGAACAACATCTCTACAAAAAAAAATTATATAACCATCCAGGCATGCATGTGTATACACACCTATACAATATTAGAAGCCATTCTAGGTAGGTATGTATATCATTTTCACTTGTTGCCTGTGTGTTACGAATATAATTTATTTATACATGTATTTTTTATACATTGCAGCACTCTATGAATGAAAGCAACAACAAAGTACAAAGAGATGGAGCGAGATAGAGAAGTTGGCTACATGACTGATTGACTACACAAAGCAAATCATTTGGTATTCCACTGATTTTCTTGTTACGTCACGTTCCCATTTCTAATGGATGTTATGCCAGTAATGAAAACCAAATAAACTCCCATATTAAATGAACCCATTGTAATGAGAATGCTTTAAATTTTGCGTGCTTCAAAAGTTTCAAAGAAGTGTAGTTCCACGTTCCACATACTAAAATCAATCCCATACAATTCCAACAATCATTGACAAACTATATATATATATATTTCTGGTTATTTCACCACACAAATTGAACATTAAATGGATTTTATTTGGTGAGATGATATAACTAAATGTACTTCAAAGAGTAGTAGTTTTTAATTATTGTCCAAATAATTATTAAATAACCCTTAATGCATTTAGGTATATTAAATTGCATTATTTAATAATAGCTTACATCAAAGCTTATTTTCTCTTACAGATTACCTATATATTCGTTGGAAAATGTACTTTATTTTTATACTCCCAATTCTCAAATGGGAATGGTCTTGAAATGTACTAAATTTCAAGGAAAAAAGTAAAACATACAAGATTTCTTTTTCTTCTTTTCTTGCTTCTGTGGGAAGATCCCTGACAGATAATGTGGTAGAAAAGAAACGTGTGTTATTGTTGATGTTACTACTTAAAAGATTGAGAATCCTCCAAAGTAGCAGAGAGAGAGAGAGAGAGAGAAGAAGAATAAAATGCATGAAAGTGAAAGAGAAGAGAGTGAGCCAGAGAACATGGACGATTTTCTCTCTGAAGACTGCTGATGCAGAAGCCAAGCGAAGCAAGGCAAAAGCCAAGGCTATGGAGTGGTGGAGATGAACTCAATAATAAAAAGGAAAACACAATTACTGACACCATTTCCTTTCCTTTACTCAGCTTTCTTGCTACTGCTTCTTCTGCCGCCACCACCACCACCGCAACAGTCTGTTCTTGTTCTTTTACGTAACAACATGTACTGAAGAAAAGTTAGGCACTTTCTCTCTCTCTCTCACACACACACAATGTGTATATATATATGTATGTATATACGCCAAACCAACCAGTCCAATTAATCTTGCCTTTCTCGCCTCTTTTCTCTCTCTCTCTCTCTTTCCCTTGTATCCTCTCCAGAATAAGAAAATCTTTTGCTCTTCTTCAAAACACATACATATACATACACGCTTGGTATTCTTCTCTCTCTCTCTCTCTCCACCAAGAGTTTATAATAATGTGCACTTGAAAGATTATATGACCTGCTCTAATCTGATAAGGCCCTTGTACTACCATATCACCCGAATGTATACGCGCACACAATTCATATAAACTTTTACACACGTACACCATTTTTTTTAAAAAGCATTTTGTGTAGGTATATATGTAGCTGTTGTATATAGCGGGAGTTAAATGGAGTAAAAAATTGTAAAAAATGAAATAAGTGTTATGGCCTGTTGCTTTCACTGCCACCCCACCAGCTGCATCACCACCAACATTGCTGCTTTTTCCTCTTATTTTTTTGCACGTAAAAAAAATAAAGTAGCTTGGGAGAGGAAAAAAAGGAAATGTGAACGCGTTGAAACATGAAACCTAAAACCTAAGCACAAAAAAATAAGGAAAGGAAATGGGATAACATAATTTTTTGTTGAGATGTTTAAATGTGTGTAGGTAGGTATATTATGTATGTGTGTGTGAGCACGCGATGAAGTATAATAAACATATTTTTTGGTTGCATATAATATTTTGTTTTTTAAACTGTGTCCAGAAGAGTTCACACAGAGAGAAAAAAGGTGTGAAATGAATAAAAAAAAGTAGTTTAGTTCTGCTGCAATGAGAAAGAATATCATTTAATTTTATAATTCAGCACGTGTGTCTTTCTATTGCTTCGTGTATTATTGCTGCTGCTTGTGTGTTGTGCTGTGTGGTTCTTCAAAAAAACACTTGAAAAGGTATACACAACACATACCTATGTAGAATGAGCGTGTATTTTTTAGAAGAAGGGTGAAGGGAGATAGGTATGTAGGCATTTTCATTGTGGTAACCACGTCATCATGTCGTTTTGTTTGGAGGCATCATCCAACGTCGCCATGGACTTGACAAGTGTGAACATCACTTTTAATCCCATTTGACATAGATTTATGTTTTTCAACGATATATAAGCTTCCCTTTGGCTCGCCGTCTCATCATCATGATCATGAGCATCATCGTCAGAAAGAGAGAGAGAGAGACAGAGAGAAAGGGATGGATGTAAAATGTGCAGACAGTCAACAGACTGGTGATTTTTTGTGGACTCATCATCAAATCATCATCATCCTCATCATTATGAAAAGTTGCAAAGCGTTATTCTGATGATGAGGAGGAAGAGGATGGATGGTAATACAAACCATAAAAAAAAAAGAAGGAATGATAATGATGATGATTTCAATGAAAAATACAATGGAAGATAAAATGGTAGAACCTTGCCATTAATTTAGAGGGATTCTAGTCCAAGTGGAGCAACATGAAGAGGATTGCTGCAGTAAAAAGTGAACTTGGTAAACTGACTACCAAATAAAACGTGGAGGTGGGGTAAATTGAGAAGCTATATACTTAAGGTACACACTTGACTACCTTTGACATTCCTAAAAATGAACATGCTGAGAGCTGGAAACTTGGAGTATCAGCAAGACTAACTTTATGCATTTCATCTTCAAATCAGCTCCACGAGTTGTTGCAGTGAAAATGTGTTGATATCTGGCGTGTCACTGTCATTGATCTTTTTTTTGGGAGTGTGCAAGTCGCAAGTGCGTAGTGCTCATTTCATTTTGTTAAACGATCATATGCAAATAAACGCAATTTTTCGTAAACGTATCTTTTGTTTTTTTCTTCATGTCATCCAGCCAATTTGTTGTTGAGAGGACAAAATATTTCCCGGAACTTTTACAAAAGGATGCTTTTTTTCTGACGACTGACTGCCATGAAAATAATAATAGCACTTAATGATAATGAAGTAGCAAAGTTTTTTTTCCTGGAAAAAAACGTGAACTCGGTTGAATGTGAGAATGAATATAAAACTAAAGAAGATGGTAATGTGATGATCGTGGCTGCTGTGCTACACGTTTTTTTTTTATGCTGCAACAGTCTAATTGAACGAATATATAAGCTTGTTAGATAATATGCCTTGGTCGTCAAAAGTATGGTCAGTTTGAGTTTCTCATGTGTATACATACATACGTTACATAATGTATATTCTCGTCCAATTTGTTTGATGATGGTAGTGCAATGCTTGAGGGCAGAGCAAAAGTTGTGCGATGCACTTTCCTTCATTAAACTGAATAACATAATACATAATAATAATAAAAGTGAATGAGGAGGAACGTAACGTAACAGCAGCAAAAGCAACCTCAAAAATGCATCTCAAACCAAATCCAAAAAGTATTTCCCCTCTTGAATGCTTCAGCTTCTCACTCTCTTTCTCTTTCGCACCGCATATTTTTTTCCGGTTTTTATTGAATGAATGCAATGTAGTATGTAGGTATGTATCTGTGCATGTATTCACATTCGGCTTAGCTAAAATCCATTTTGTTTTCCCAATGTCACCCAGAGACAGAGTGGATAAGTGGAGAAGGATACAATGTATATAATAATAATAACGTGAAAAGACAAAAGTAGGGGAAAAAGAAAACAAACGGAGGAGGAGGTAGAAAAGAGTGAGAGTGGTGGAAGTAGAACGATGAGCTTCTGTACTGTAGTCATTGTCATCATCATCATCCCGTATCACATGTGCACTTTCCCAAACGACATGGATGAAAATTTTCCCAAGTTTCCAGCAATTTTGGACAGAAAAAGAGTGAAGAGTTGAACAGCCTGTTGTATTTTTCATGCTACTGCTGATGCTTCCCTACAAAATAAATTTTGTTTTGTATGTGACCAGCTTTGATAGAAAACTCATGAATGTGTTTGTATTGCTAGCGGGAATCGGGAAACAAAAGTGAATAATGAAACATTTATTTCCTTATCTGTTTCCTCTGCATAAGCTCATGTTGTATGTAGGTAAATAAGTGCCGATGGATTTTCGGAGAAAAAAAATATATTTCAAAGTGCATTTTCTCAAATTTGTGTTTTCCCATTGCAGATGGGTAACATGCATATGTACAATGTACAGTATATATTATGGCATATAATACTATAGGTATATTACATAGTTAACACGTGAATTTTATATAATGCATTGAATTTTATTGAATTGGGTTGAAAAAAAAAGAGAATCTGATGGAGTTTTTTCTCTCTTTCTTTTCGATATACAGCAATATAGCTGCCATGTACAGACTATCAACTTGTTTATTTTTATAGCGACGACAAACGACAAAAAAAATGCAATTCAACAAAGCTGTTGCAAGATAAAAATAGTATTTATAGTGCATAATAAAAAAAAAGTTTTGATAATTTTGAGAGCTTTGAAAAAGCGTTATATCCAAAATGATCACATGACAGAAGGATCAAGGCAACAGCTATATCTGTAGCTCGGCTGCTTGACTGTCTAGTGTATTGATCTACCATCTTAATTATAAACGAAACTATGCGAGATTTGAAGAAATCTGCCTGAAGGCATTTATAACATTTCGTGCTTCATCAAAGCATAAATGTCCGGTGCTACCTACATAATAATTTATTATGGAAACTTATATATCGTCATCATCTGCACTTTAGATATTAGATATCATGCCGTAAAAATAGAATTTGAACAATTTCAGCAATTTTGACGAGGTACTTTTGCAAATTTGAAAATATCTTAAGATATTTAAATCTGGACCATATCTTGCGTAAATGCTGTAATGCTAGCATGCATTTATTTTGTATATAGTGTGCACTACTTTCTTACTCCCTTAAATATATACATGAAGTAGTATATATATATGGATGTAGGTATGGAAATGATAGGGTTATGGCTAGCAATATGTCTGAAACGCATTTTCTTGTTAGCTCAATAACAATACATTATTCAAATGCAATGAAATGACTTTATGGTTCGCTGGTCACTTCTTCTTCTTCTGCTTCTTCTTCTTCTTGTAGATGTACAAGTATACAAATTGCGTTTCCCTTTGCATAAATTGTCAAGTTGCTTTTTCCTGAAGAGAAAAGAGGAAGAAAGCAAAAGTAGTAAGTAGAGCTCAAATATAGGCACAAGGTTTGCCGCATTCTTCTTCTCACACAGGCAGACTTACATATACACATACACACACACAATCAAAATAGGGATGATGGCTTGAAGGCATATATCCTTTTCCTTGGTTTCTTTACGCACACAAAACAAAGTTAAATAGGTATATACTACTAGAGTTCACTTTTTTGCTTCTTGACTATTTATATACATTTTTTTTGTACAACTACTCAACTCACTTGAAAAGTTTCTTGTAAAAATTTGTTACTCACAAAAATATACAAAAAGCAGAGAATATTATGTGTATAATAATATGAAGAAGGAAAAAGAGAAGAAGAAAAAAACATTTTAAAAATCCGCATATAATATGCTGAGTTAGCATATGAGAAGGATAAAAAAGAGAGCCCCCAACGACGAGGAAGAGAAGATGCCAAGTTGCCTATGGAGAGTTTGTTTGTGGAACCTGTTAGGGAGCTGAAGGGAAAAAAGGATGTCAAGTCAATATTGTTATTATTATTATTGTGAC
>JAHZNC010001131.1:0-19116 GCA_027744095.1 Zhuqinia jingwanae
CTTTTTTTGAAAGTTTAGGTCCCAAAAACTTTTGAAATTTGAATTGAAAGATGAACTTTCACTATGAACTTTTTATATGTAAAGTTAGTCCAAAATTCATGAATAAAACATTGATTTAGAGGACAGCCAAGTTTGTTTGTTTACATGCGAGACGAAAAAGATTTCGATTGAATTCGATTAGGAAAAAAATTAATTGATTTTTCCTGTTCGTGATAATTTTAAAGCTAAACAGGGTCCGCACAGAGAATGAAATTATTGGAATTTATGCCTCTCCAGAGATTTTTGAGCTATTATTCATGGAATGATGTTGAAATGTTGCATTGTACGAGCCCCTATGCATTTTTATCTTCTCATTGCTTTGATAATGCATAGTTTTTCAATGCATAGTTTTCGAGAATTTGGACAAATCACTGGAAAAATGTCTAAATATTCAAACCCATGTTTCACATCGTCCCACCTCTGACAGCTTTCACCCGCCGTTCTTTCTTTTAATCTACATACATATACCCATGCTACATCAATGTCTTATTGTGTGGGGCATGTCGAGTCACCACTCGACTCTGAGAGTTATTACGCTTTACCACCCAACCATACATAATCCAAATTAACTTGCTTCACTTACCGTTTTAAAGAGCATATGCATACACATGTTTGCTATATTTGTTATTAGTTAGCTTGCATTTTCATTCAGTTACACTTTACTGTTTCATCCTTCATCATCCTTTAGGGGTGTGAGTATTTTATGTCGCACTTTTTTGTAGAATTTCATGATTCAATGACCTTTTCCACATATTTTTTTTTTCAAAGAAAAGCAGCAATAGCAAATAGGGGGCTTATTTATTTGTTGAATACATATAGATATTGTACATTGTTCCATTTGACTATACATAAATAGATATAACAAGTGTTGTATTCTGTGGTTATCGGTAGCGTAAAGCAAAAAAACAAATTACATATATTATGCATGTTTAAAGTATATATACACAGCGCTGTCATGAATGAAAACAAGAAAGCAGTGTGATTATAAATGAACATGTTGTGTATAGTCTAAAAGAGAGTAGTTTGTTGTTTGTTTATTATAGAAGGATGGGCTATAATAGTATGTATTAACGTAGACCTATAAACCCATTCAAAATCCAGTTGTCAGAATAATAAGCATTGAACTGAAAACGACGTCAAGCATCTTTTCTGTAATTCATAGTGCAAAAAACGCAACACAACTACATACATCTCCAGAGTTTAAAAGGATTAGTCTTTAGTTCTTTGTTTCGGTCTAGTGGAAAGTTTATGCCCTTTTTTTTCTTGTTTAGATTTTTTTCTATCTTTTATGGAGATTTTAGATAGAGAGTGTAAACGCAAAACATGTATGGCTAAAAATACTTTAAATTTTATCAGAAAGTTTATACCCTTTTTTTTCTTGTTTAGATTTTTTTCTATCTTTTATGGAGATTTTAGATAGAGAGTGTAAACGCAAAACATGTATGGCTAAAAATACTTTAAATTTTATCAAGAAAAGTAGATCAAACCAGAGCCGTTTGACTAAACCACCAAATAAACTTTACTCTTACTGGCATGTAAAATAACCCACAAACAAGGAAAGCAGATACAAAAAAAACTTATTTACGCTGCAGCTCAGGGAAAATACAATTCTGCTGCCCATCTCAAACTTCTTTGTTTCTTTTTCTTTTCGTAAATTCTTGTTATTTAGAAAAAGTTAGGCTTCCAGATAATAATGTTAACACGAACACAAGAAGCAACAATTGACTTTAACTAAACATTCTTGGGATTTTTGTGCCGTATTCGTGTCGCATTTCCGCTACGTTTTTTATTATTGTGTGACACCACACACGCTTACACTGCCTTATGTTCTGCATTGTAATGCGGAAGGAGGATTAAGGGTTAACAATTTCAAATTAGAAAAAATGCCATCTTGTCCAGCAACACTTAAAACTTACATAACAGGCCTGTATGCATGTATCTAGTGTATGATCCAGATAATATGCAATGATGGAGTGGAGAGTTAGTATAATTTGTTTACTTTAGAAAACTATTTATTATTCTTATGAATTTCACAATTTTATCACGATACAAAACGTTTTAATAACCCTGTATTATATTTTTATACTATAAAAATAATACATTCAACATTTGCTTTGCAGCTCGTTCATGCATGTTTAACTTGTTTCCATCAAAAGTGGACTTTTGTTTACCATTGTCCTTATAAAAGTTTCATATCACAAAGGGCACCGACATCAAACGCCACAAGCATCTAGTGTTTTTTTTTACAGATTATTGCGTATCAAATTAAATGCATTCCAAAGAGAGGCGTAAATAACGAAATTAGTGCGCATTGCCTTACAACTGGGTTAAAGATTTTCCCGGCACATGCCAAATTGTTGAAAATCTTGGGTGAATAAAAGGAAAAGATGATTTTATATGCGTACTTATTTCGAGTTGTGCATACTTTGGTTTTGTCTTTACAAAAGTTGTCTTTAACTTTCACCTCAACATTTCTTCTGGTGGTTGTCGGTTAGGGCAGATGTTTTCTGACTTTCTTATTGTTGGACTTTGGATTTTCTCGAGACGACATGGAAGCATCATCGCGAGCCCCTCAACGCTTCAGACTAGGGTTTACCGGATAAAACGAAGAGAAAAAAAATCAGTGGTATAAATATATATAGAATACAGCCGAGTATTTTTAGGATTACAACAACAATTTTTATATTCCAAAGGATGGTGATGACCTATAAAAATCATATGGAGGCAAACTAACTGACTTCATGATTTTTTTTGGAGCACTACCACGTATACTAAATAAAGAAATAAATTTATTATTTACGTGACATGCCGTACGTAAAAAGAAGTAAAGAAATAAAAAGAGTGGAAGTATATACCACATCCATAAAAATGTAAACGCGCTCTTGTCGGATAACAGACAAGCTATAATATTCCTTGAGGATCCAACTTTGTAAAAGTAAATTGCAACTCTCGGCAATGAAAATGCATTGAAAAATAATATTAAAAATCTCAACTAAATAAAAATAAGTGTATTTTATTACCGTCGGTCATATAGGATAGGGATATAACTACATAGATTAGAGGTCTGATTGGAATCACGATATGATGTCGTTATTAGCTATGTACCATCACGATAATAAGTTACATGAGGGGCATGGGTAACAAGTACAGCAGCAAGCAAAGGTGAAGTTTTTTGTTGGATTTTTTTTCTATGGTACAAAAAAAAAATGTACAAGATGCAGGTTGTTATTATATCATCATCTTTCATCCTACACTTTACTAGTTACTTGGTTTGACACACTTTTTCAAATGCGTTTTTTCCCAAGACGTGTAGTACGAATGCATGCACATGTATTTGTGCGAAAAGGAAATACATACCAATTTGAGTAAATCGGCCAAATAAGAGGCATACACCACAATTTACACGAAATGCATAGCTGCAAGACCTTACAATAAACTGATAGAAATAAGCGCATCGCTTTTTACAACGGAAGAGGATATCTAATGATATTTTTACATTGGCAATAATAATACGTGTAGTAGAAAACCTTGCTTTGCGGCGGCTGCGACGAAGAAGAAGAAGAGGACATGGCTGTTGACTTCATTTGACTCGTCTTATCTAAGTACAAACTCTACTTTATCCTTTTCCCTCCCCAAAGCTGTACAATGCCTACATAGACACATTATGACAAGCACTTTCTCGTTATTTATTCCAATCCAATCTATAATATCATTATTATATTACTTCACTATCCAACTACCATAATATCCATGTCATGATTTACAACCATGACTTCCTTTTTCTTCCCGTTTGCCTTTACAGGAGCGGAAGAAAGTGCAAATGTGATTTTACCAATATATTGGTTTTTCGGTTGAATGGGTACTTGTGCCTTTTTTTACTTTAGGGTTTAGTACACAAGCAAGAACAACTTAAGTGAGTATGTGTGTAACTTTTTAACGGTGTGTGACAACCCATCGACCCCAAAACCTACTGATACAGTCACGAGGGCATCAATACACTTACTTTATGACTTATTATGGAATAATAACCTGGAAGGTATGATTACATCTTTGTGGAATACAACTTTCTCCTTTCAAACTTTTGTGGCTCAACAACCTATAATCCCCACTTTCACTTTGGGATCCGTCTCTTAAAGCTATCTTTGAAGTTTCTTGTTGTGTTAACATAACAAAAAATGCGAGATGAGATGCTGATCTGGAAAGCTATACATTCAACATTTACTGCAATCCTATTTTGTGCAAATGTTGAGCTTAAACGGGTTACATAATGTATCATTGTACAAATGCAATGTGGATGGGGCATTATGAGATGCTGGATTTAGTGGTCTAATATCTAAGATTACGAGTATCATTGTGTCAGTGAAAGTGTTCCTAGAAATTAATTACGTAATATACGTCCAAACACTACAAAGCTAATGTAGTCTTTATCATTTCTGCATGTCAAGCATGGTTTTATGCCGTCGAATGGACAGCAAATCCAGGAAAATAACTGTCTCAAGAGAATGTGGTCACATGGGCTTTTTAGAAAGTTTGTTTTATATAATCAGGTTAACAAGTGGTTGCATTTATGCATGTATTGTGTTTTTATTTATGTTTGTATTATGCATGTATTCGACTTCTCAGTAATTTAATTCTTTACATAACTGCATTCATTAAACTTGCCAATTCAAAATAAATAAACAAACTCAATATTTTCCCTTTTGCAAAGTTGCAAAAGTTATTAGGTGCAGGTGCAGTAATTGTGAAAAGTTTTCACTTTCATCATCATCATTCCCCATTCATTTTACTTTCATCTGCCTTAATGCATGTGGTTATGTTGCTAATGCCATCAGTACCACTACAAAAGAACCTCCTCCATATCAAGGGAAACGTGTGACGGTGGAAGAGAAAGTAATAGATAGTAAATATGTGCATACAAACATTTTTATGTAATCTGACAACGGTAACTTTTATTACTACCGCAAAAAAACCTTCGTCAGAGTGTGGATGCATGTAGCATAAAACCAGCAAGGACAAAAAACAAAGTGAAAGCTTTCGGTTTCCACATGAAATTCTAGTACACTACGGGTTTCTCTCAATAACAAAAAAGGTATCAGGTTGCGATAAAATGGGACGTTAGCGATGCTGGTGGTGCTTCTGCGGTAATAAATTTTACTTAAATGCTCACACAACAATAATATACTGGGATGCCTTTGTAAATAGAAACAAAAAGAGAGGAAAAATACGAGCAAGAAAATAAATAAAATTGAATTATTACTTTCGAATCCTGAATTTATTGTTTAAAAAGTATTTTTTATTAGAACATAAACTTATTTAAAACTTTTAGATAAGCCATGCTGTGTATATCTGTTGGATATTTTTGCGTGACCAGCATGTTTATTATACGTACCCTATGTACTATTTTCCCTCTTTTTACAGCTCCAACTTCCAAATTCTGTTCCAAAACCTTCCAAGTTTATTTTTGTCGCCGGAATATATGAAAAGTTGATTACCCGATAAAAAAAATACCTGTTTAGGTTGCTGACATGATGTCTTTATCTGATAAACATTATGATTCCTTTGTGTTCATCATAATATATACTTGGTTGACAAGCATGTCATACAAAGTTTCCCAAACTGTATTTATTTGCACATAAGAACCAACAGAAAGAAACTATTCTTTCCATTCCAGCACGAGAAGATTTATTACTCCTCTAACAATTCCATTTGTGGATATTTATCTCTCTTTTTTTTGCCACTATCTCGCTTCGTTTCTATACACATTTTTACCATTGAAAGCATAGCAAAGGAACAAAAACTTGTTTCTCTCAGATATTTAGCCGTATATTTATAGCCATTTCAAGGGGGTAATGTGAAGTGTAGTATGAAGAATAATGGAATCTAAAGGGACACCGATTTTATATAAGGGCCCTGGTGAACTTGAGCAAATATAATGTATCATTCTTACACGGTTTGAGTTTGCTCAGTTTTCTCACTCATCCGTAAACCCTAATCTAATCCAATCTTGTACTTAGCTACTACATACGTGGCCCAGCTAAACTCAGCTTCTCTCATTCATATATAATATACCTATATATTTATATATTAGCTCCTTCTTCCTTTTATGGCTTGTTAAGTGTTACTGGTAGTGGAACATAAAAGTATTATGATGATGATGTTTTGTGCGTACCACCATTAACCAGGTACTTTTATATATTTTTTATACATAAATGCACTTGTGAAATTCCTTTATATCTCTCCACTCCACACACACACATAAATATCATCCCTTACGATATTCTTTGGTACAAGGAAATTTGGAAAGAAACCGGACGCTTCTCAAACGTGCATTGAACTATCAACTAACGAAATGTTTTTTTTGTGTATAATATTCAGCAACATAGCAGATGTCAATATAACATGTATAATATGCCTGTACTTTGGTTTACTTTAGAAAATTTATTGGGTATTTCTGCTCCCTCATCGTTTATCATAAATAAGGTACACGTATTATACGTGGACATGAACATAACAAACACATTTTTTGGCATGTTTGTATGTGCTACGCATAGTGAAGGATTCCNGTATTTCTGCTCCCTCATCGTTTATCATAAATAAGGTACACGTATTATACGTGGACATGAACATAACAAACACATTTTTTGGCATGTTTGTATGTGCTACGCATAGTGAAGGATTCCGGATTCCTTGCTGTATGTACATAAGACAATGACCATGTGAGTTTAAAAAAAATATTTCATGCTTTGGTGAAAAGCATTTTTCTGGTTGTTGTATAATAAAAAAAATCCTACACACTCCCCCAGTTGTCTTGAATCTCCTTGTAAGCTCGGGCAATTTAATGTGTTTTTCATCCTGTGTCCGGGTGTAAAGTGTAAGCACTTTAGGATATCCTTGCTGAAATGATGATGATGACTAGCTCAGTCACTGGCCTCTCTCCCTCTCCTCTACTAATGGGGCTACTAATTTCATCAGCAATGAATGACGTACACACAATCTGTTGTGAAAGTTGCCTACTATATATATGAATATACATGTATGTGTGCATTTGTATTTTTCCCTTTTCAAGCACAAAATTACTTGACAGTTGGTAGCATGATTGTTGTTGCGGCCATATATTTAATACAAACCACAGTACTTATGGCTTGTGTGGTCACCAGAGAGCAAGTGTGTTTATTACCTTGGCCTAGAAAAAAAAAATCCTATGGAGAGAAGAGAGAAATTATATGTTACAATATGTATGACAATGGTTTTACAGCGGAAAAGTGCGTGTGCTATATCTGTATAAAGGCTTTTTGTCTCGGATTAGGCATAATACTTCAGAAGTGGTCTGTTTTATCAGAAGTGGTGTGAGTATAATAAAAAGATAAAACAAGGTAAAATGCAAGTACAAAAAAAATAGTGTGGTGTGTTAACGCTTTCACTTTCACTGCATGCGAACAAATAAATATTATAAATATTTTTTATCTACACTTCCTCCTCTCCGTTTTAAGTTTTAGCTTTAATGATATTACTTAAGGTACTTATTGGGATAAGTGATGGCAATAATAAATGTTTGTCCGATATGACATATACATATACATACAATGATGATGATGACGATAACGGTATATGCGTATAAAGAGCTAAACGCATGTATTTACGGTTAACACTTACGCAATGCACGCACTACACAATGTGTGAGGAAAAGTCTACACGTGTGAAAAAGAGTGTGTGAAGTGAAAGGAGAAAATGGAGAAAGTTATTTCCTCAAATAAAGAAAAACTTTATAGCCGGCAGCAGTGTACCAGAAACATTTTGCAGAAAGTACATTTTTAAATTTGTCACAAGCCTGTTTCCGTTCGTTTCTTCCTGATTTTTTCTGTGACACTGTTGGCTCTGGACTTTTATAGTCTACTTGTAAAACTGTGAAAGGAATAACTTCAAATAAGAAAATGGGGAAAAAGTGAGAGTTTGAGAATGGGAACTTGTAGCAAAAGTATTTATGAGTGGGTTGGTGAGACTTCTCTGCATGTTGTAATTTTACATTGCATTGCTTTCACGTAATTCGATGACAGAACAGGTTTAGGGCTACACGTGTGCACTATAGTAGATACGTATTGTGCGTAAGGTGTGTCTTTTAAGTAAGTTACACCTTTTTTCTTATTTTTGTTTGTCGGAAAATGTTTTAAATTAATCTTGTCTCCTACTAAATGCTTCTTTACTAATGTAGACGTAAATTATGTGAGTATGAATTACGTATACTTCATACAGACGAAAGTTTTACATGCTTATTTTTTACTTTGTACCCATCAACGACAACAATCAAGATTAAAAATCTCTACAATTTTTCATGACAGCTTTTGAGAACATGTATTACCAAAATGCTTACACAACTTAATCTTCCATATTTGATATTTTAAGAGCTATGGAAGAGCACATTAGAATAGCTCAAAGACGATTTAAAATAATGTTATAGTTTTCCAAGGGTTTTAGAATGGATTAAAGATTGTGTTGCTACTTAATACTCATGGCTTATATATCGTGCGGTTTCATCAAAAAAATACGCATGGTTTTTTATACCTAGAATTCACAATTTTATCTTCGTGAAAGTATCAGGCTTAAAAAAAAGGTATATAGAGTACTTACTTGCCCTTTTCCACGTAAGAGGATTGTTTGCTTAAGAGTCTAGATGGGATGGTCTTTAAGTGTATAGGTATACTCTTTTATTTTTGACAAAAGAAGAGTTATATGTTTGAAGTTTTAACACGAAATTGAAATTACACAGTGTTTATCTTACCATTTTCATCCGATTAAATATGGAACCTCATCACACCATTAAACATGGCATGAAATTCTTTATAGACCTTGCTTGATATGTGGGGCTTAATGAATGAGGATGAGTTTTATTTTTGATTTGTGAACTAATGTCTATCATCATCAGTCAGTCATCGTTCATAAATGGAAAATTGTATTAAGATTGTATATGTACTAATTTGTACATTGGTATATGTATCTACGTGTATACGTACCTATATACCAACACTGGGCAAGGCAATGACTTTTGTATCCTTTTACAGCTTACCACAATGTATAAAATCATAATAACTACAAGGGATCTGGGAAATGTGCGTTTTTGGCTGTATCAAATAGAATTAGATAGCTGCAAGCAAGAAAATGAAATACAGTAGAACTTGTTATAGATGCTCTACACTGCCATGTTTTTTGTTATGCATTCATGATCCTTACGGTTACGGAAAGTAGGACAATTAATGAAATGGAAATATTCACTGTCACAAAGACGATTATTTGTATAAAGTGGCGGAAGAAAAAGTACGTTTACGCAAATACGTACGTACGCATGCCTAATTCGTAGGGTTGCGCCAGAAGATTACAGATGCTACATTTTCCTCCTCATTTATTATCATTGCTTTCTAATTTGGACTTCCGTCCTCCCAAGGGTTTTTATCTACTTGCACAGAAAATACGTGTGTACGCACATTATGTAACGTGTATTAGTCAGCAGCGATAGATTTATATAGTGCATACCTATGTTCCTAGTATATAGTATACAAAAGTTCTCGACAAGCTTTTGCTCACACACTCTTGTAGATTTTTTGTTTATCTTAAAAAAATCTAACTCAGCACGTACGCATTTTGCGTAGAGGGCTAAAGACCAATCCCTCTGAAACTATTAATGAATCAGGTCACCCAATTTGATTATACACTCGGAGTTGATCAATTTCATTTGGTTAAATTAAACAGTAATTCGGGTTCCAGCCTGTTGTGATATGTGCATATACAACAAACCATAAACATAACATTACATGTACCATTGATGTTTTGTTTTTCCAGCGCGTGCATTAATCTCCATTAGCCAAAGCCAAATACGTGACTATTTTTTGGTTCCGTTCACAACACTATCTGTATGCTACTTTGGGAATTTAATTTTTTTAGAAAGAATGCCGGCAGTTTGGGTTTTTATCGAAATGTACTGATAAAAATCACTCTCAATTTTATCATACAAAAAAGTTTAATTTTGTTTTTACTTTTCCGATACTTATGTTCTATATAACGGCACATTCATTTGGACACTGTAAAAGTGATGAAATGGCACATCATTTGTCCTTGAAAGTCTATATCACAATTTTTTCGAAATTACATTTACATTTCGTATTTTTCCAATTCACACGTTTGACACTTTGATGAATATATTGACCCAATCTAACAGTCCTCAACTATTTGCATTCAACTCAACTGTAACAGCATTTTATCTTTTAAATTAAAGTTGAAGGCTGGAAAGAAAAAGGGCCTACCCACGTTTACCAAGAAATGTTACAGACAACTGTCCTTTCTTATGCAATGCGTTAGTTTAAGTAAGCACACAAGATTTATCTTTATGTAGATTTCCAACACTTTTGTAATCCTTATTTATTCCGTTTTCTTTGATAGTGCAATAGCGAGGTTTCTCTTCGAAAGGTGATAATACATATTAAATGCGCATCCATTTTAATTAATTCTTTTTTAAGGATGGGGATTGCGTATCGCGTCATAGTCATCATCATTCATCCCTTTCACCAGAATGTCCTTCATGAAAAATGTTCATGTTGACAGGTCCATTTTTCGCTTTCGCTCACTCTTTCCAGGAAAAACAAGACAATTTACGTCTTTTCTAGAAAATGTCCATTCCAAACCAACAATACTTACTCAGGAACCGAAATCGCTCACATTTACAGTCACTATCATCATCATCATCACCACCAAGTTAAGTGGTTGGTTACTTGACACAAATCATCACGTAAACACACGTATCGTACTTGTGTTTCCCTCAAAAAGAGGATTTGTATTGTGTTACGCTATATCTCATATCGTCTTTCTTCTTGGAATCTAAATTAAATTGCGCCCATCAAATAAGTTCTTTTGTAAATAAGAGCGCTCTGTGAGCTTTGTACAATTTGATGGCAGATCATTGGCATCACACTACTTGTAATATGACCATCTTTGGTTGCTTGTCATCATTTATTGTTACACAAACTTCATAATATTTTGTTGCTAGCAATTAAAAATTAAAGTATAGTAAGTTACAACAGCATGCTACAAGTAAAGTCATCGTATTTTTTATTTAAAAAAAAATTACATGACATTCCACATTTTAGTGGCATCTGCACACTTTCCTCCGCTGATTCTTCATCTGAAAACAAAATTTAAAAAAAAGTGTTGAGATGTACAAGAATTTATGCCCCATTACATATTCATCTTTCACGGAGCTTATATGGGACTTTAGAAAACATCCATCTTATATCAAAAGTGTGCACTAAAAGGAAAGGATTTGATAATGAAAGTAGGTGGCATATGGGGAAAGCACGGAGCGGAGGGGAAAGCTTTTAGCGCACCAGCTCTATAAATATACGATGTAGCCTTGATTTCTCATACTCCCACGTTCCGTCTGTAGTCTTGAAAAAAAAGTGAGTTGAATATTATAAAGTTGTTTGCATACATGTCCACTTTTACTATGTGACATAAGGTCGAGTGACGAAAGTAAAATCTCGAGAAAGTTTCCAGCACTTTGCATTGAGCCAAAATGTAAGTTTACGGGACTCTAGAAAAGGGATTCTGTACAAACATGTAAGTAGTATTTTGAAGGATTTCATTTGCATGAGTGAAACAATTGTATTTATTATTATTATTATTCCGCAGTAGTACTTAAATGGAACAAGTTTGAACGTGAATAAGTATTGACTGCAAATTTTCAAAACAATTTTGTTCTAATGCATTTGACGATTAAAAAGATAACTAAGTAAAATATATGTTCTTAGAAGGGACAGTAGCTTTCAAAGGATGTTTCATAAGAACATTATTATTAGTTTTTGTAGTTTATTTGTTTCACTGTTTATTCATGATGAAATACATGTTTCTGTTTACAGAAGAGGGGTACTCTTCTAGCACTCTCAGTTCCCATCAAGGTTTCCCAACAGCTTTTATCGTAAATCCTTGAAATCCAGGTTTGTTGTTTATGTGCCAGGAAGAAAAATGCAAAATAGGCAGGGATATTTAATGGATTTTTAAAAGTCGAGTTGAGCGAGTTTATGCACGTACAAATATTTACTGGGCAATATGCACATGTAAGCACTAAAATTGAAAAATAACAAACTGTTAAATCCTCGCCATAAACATTTTACTCGATTGTATAATAATATTACGTTGCATTTTTTCATAGAGACAACACAAATAATTGTACAACGCACATGAGTGTTATTATTTTGTCCTCGTCATGTCAATTTCAATACGTGTTTTCAGCTTAAATACTTATTTACGTGAAATTGGATGTAAAGCTCCGTGTGCCAACAATGGGTAATCCAGCTTTGCGTCCATTACTAACTGCGCTGTTTTCGATATTTGTTATTCAAACATTGTACATACATGATATGATTTTTTATATTTTATGCAGTTTATGTACGTATGTAGGTATGTACATTTTGCAAAGGGATAAATGGACTTAAAAAATAGGACATGATAAAAATACATAGTTTCCCCTTTTTGCTGTGGTAAGCACCGATCATGATAATAAAAAAAAACCTCAATCCATTCATATAGAGTCTTATTATTGTAGATGGAAATCATGCTCCATATGACAAGAGATAGATTGAAATGGTTAGGTAACATTACCCATTATTTTCGTCAATGGAAGTAGAGCTCATTAAAGTCAGTCAAGCGTTAATAAAGAATGGCATCATTGGTGAGAAGGCATTTCATACATACATACATACATATTTAATATACATAACGTGAGTGTGTTTGTGTTTGCCCACAACCTAAATGAGTTCCTACTTTCAAAAAAAAGGATTTTGTGGGTGATGAAGAAAAAGATGATGATGATGGGGGAATGAATTGGATTTTCTTTTCTGTTCCGTGTCCTCAAACTATAACGGTGCCACACGTTTTTTCTAGTGTCATTGTCTCACTCAACAAGTATTGTTGTTTCATAAAGAAAACCAGGACTGACATATATACATATGTTTTTGTATGCAGTTGAAGGACCTATCCTTATAAGTATAATTGCTACCTTATGTACATATTATGGATAGAGAAAGTATTACATGAATAAATTTTGCAGCTCTTTTTCGTATCTGATATTTGATTGTGTATAAGGAGATATGTAGTTAACATGAGAAAAATACAGACACACATTTTCAAAAGAAGTTGCCAACCGTTGAACCAATTTTTGCATGAATCCAATTAAGAATGTTATTAAATAAGGCATCCTACATAAACGTGGACGCAACACCCATCATATTATGTATCTTTTTTAGCTGCTGTTTTCTCGTCCAAGAAGA
This sequence comes from Zhuqinia jingwanae, assembly GCA_027744095.1. Classification (NCBI taxonomy): domain Eukaryota; kingdom Metazoa; phylum Arthropoda; class Collembola; order Entomobryomorpha; family Paronellidae; genus Zhuqinia; species Zhuqinia jingwanae. The sequence goes on from JAHZNC010001131.1 coordinate 13,350, forward strand.
TAAACGCAGTTTCCAATTTATCATTCATAATGACCAGCTTGACAAAAAAAGCCCTGCATAGAATGGATGGGTGGAAGAAGGGGTAGAAAAAGGTTCCAGAAAAATTTAATGAGATGGTTTGTATTGTTACATGGGACAATTGAGTTGATTCTGGCGTATTTCCGCTGAGACGGAGAGAAGTAATAATATAATACGTAACGCACAGTGAAAATGAGTTGTCATCCATAAGATTAATTCCAATGACTTTGTGTCGCATCGTCTCACATCATGGTCGTCAGATTTTACCTCCATCCGCTGCTCACTTGAACAAAGAGAAACGAAAACTGATTACAAGCAATGTCATATGGTCGACTTGGGTCTTTTGGCATTTTGTCCTACTTCTGGCTATTATTTTATGTCTGTGGTGACAGGAAGAAGGAAATAAAAGAAAGAAAGATCATAGATATTGCTGGAAAGTATACACGTATGTCGACGTACATTTGTGTGTGGTAGCCTGTTTGCAGTGGTGGACGTGGACAAATGCCCAAGACTGGCTCTTCCCACTGACCGGATGGAGACAAACAAGCTTGGAGAGTAGAACAAAAGTTATAACAAAGGCGGATACGTGATGATTGCAACAGACGGACATGTTGCTGGTTTTCGTTTGCATTTGATAGCAATTTACTCTAGTCCATGAAAAATACAAAGGCGCAGAGGGAAAATTGAATTGGGAGTAAAAGTGGAAGAAACTTTTTCCCCATTCGTATTAAAGTTGCGCGATGTGCATTCATTCTTTCATCTCATTCTTAGTATTATTGACTTACTTGCGTTAAATTGTAAAGACGTGTGGGTGCTGCCTGTGTTTCCCCTTGAGCGTTATCGGCTTAATCGACTGCTTTATTTGCTGTAGTCATCAGCATCAGCAGTTAAATTAAGGAAGCGTGTGTGGTGTGCTATCAAATGTTCGACGGATTTCATGGTGAATTTTCTTCCTTCTGTAAACATTTAAGGCGAAAAAAAGTTTTAGTTACCTTCATTTCTGTTGTTATTAATGTTTTTATTGGCCTTATTTGTGTATTCCCGTGCATATTTATTGAGAATGTTTATTTATAGGATAGTGTGAAAATGTGGATGATTAGATAATTAATTACGAATTTAAGACGAGAAATGAATGAACTTTTCTTTTGTTTATACTGATGTCTCACACAGATAAGCTATTAATAATCCAGGCTTGCGATTAATTATAATACGTTTTATTATTAGTTCTCTAGCGGCTTAATGTGCACAGAAATGTGCATAATAGATGGATAAATATGCATTGTTCATATCACTGCATTTACGTTTGCATTTTATATCAAAGAAATAGTTTCTCTTTTTTCCTTGTCGACCACCCATGTTCCTTTACAAAAGTCTATTTCATCTTGAAAATGTTTCAATATTGATTACACACGTAAACTTGAACTTTATTGAAATAGTATATATTTCTTTCCCACAGACTGGCGAAATGCCATATCTGTACCCAATCTAAGTGTTTCTTGTATTGTATACAATGCGACATGGTGTGTAGGAGACAAGAAACGAGGTCAATTTCCTCCGCTTCTTTCAGTTTTCACTTGAAGACTTTAACTTTATCTGATGTCTTGTCTAGATTCTGTCACTAGTTGCCTCGAACATGCGCTTTTGTATTCTGTCTGTTCATTTGGGAAATCTGTTCCCACAATCCCAACACAAACATCCATGTATTTTTCATGTACATTTTGATTAAAATAATTCTCATTTCTTTTGTATGGCTGGGGCTGGAAATGAGCTATAGTATAGTTTGACCAGCACACGGAAAGGCCTTGAATATTCTGTACATGAAACAAAACTCGATCAGAACACCAGCATATAAAGTTTCAGAAATACAGATACATAAGTTATCACTGGAATTAGAATTTCATGGCCAATAACAAACTACAAAAATATAATTAACATTAAAGGATGTAAAATGGATACTTTTTTGGGGGAGGGATTGCAGAACTTATAGTTGCGACTATTTCAATTCATTACTTCTTTTGAGTATAATTTTTAGATACATTTTTGAACATCCTGTCAACTTGAAAAAATACAGAGACACATAAAATGACGCACATAAAAATGCGTAAAATAATTTTACACATTGGCAAAGTCTGATTGTCCCGTCATCTTTTACCCTTGAGTCATATATTGTTATTGTTGAAATGAAATGCAAAAAAAAAGCAAGACTATGAATTATTTCATATTAGGTGCTATATTGGAAAAAGGGGTTGAGCGACACTACCACTAGTAAATACTCCCTACTATACCAAATATACCGGAAATAAGTCGACTAGAAAACTAGAAAACTCATCAATTTTTTTTTGTTGTATAAAACAGCAAGAATTTCTCTATATTCTTGTTCGTTTTTGTTATTCATTTATTGAGGAAATAATAAAATCCCCCTACGCATATAGCAATAAAAATAGTACCCTGTGCACTGCGCCACCAGCAAGCCAGTGAAAACGTTTCAGTCCTACATATATGCTTACATGAGCTCAAAATCTTTCACCAAAAAAATGTAACAAGGGAGCAGTAAATATCTTGAATGCAAAATACCAAAAGACAGTTATGCATACTTACTGTAATATACACAACAATAAGAGACAAAACATTATATTCAAGAAAAAAATGCCCCTGCTATCAGAATTCTCTGGTAATAACATTTATCCTTATCTTCTCTGTAAAAACAGGGTCCGTTTGGAAAACTTTGTTTCTCGTCCAGTTGTCTGGAGAAAATCAAAATTGTGTAATAAAATGACAATGACAATAACAACTACTACTATTTGTGTTATCCTTCGCATCAATGGTACAAAAGTCGTTCCTATCGACCATTTTCCGGCAACTTGTCCCACTTTTCATGAATGAATGACAGTTAAATAGTGTAAAAGAAAATATGTATGTAATGAGGCTTCATGGAGGAAACTTTTTCTTCGAAAAAAAAAACATGGTAAAATGCAGTTTCCTCTTTGTTTGTTTTTTTGTGATGATATTGTCAAAATTCTTTCGCTAAAGTTTTCATTGCATTTCATAAGTTTCATATTAGTTGTTATTCTCAGCGTAAACACTATAATAAATACAGAGCATGCAACTTTTTTTTCATCATCTTTGTTATTTTCGTAAACATTTAATGTGCATGTGGATGCAACGAAAAAAATTCTGATTACTTTTACAATATTATACGCTCTGCATAGTAAGTAGTGGTTTTCTTCTCTCTCTTTTCTTATTCTTGGTGACCCAATTGTACTTCATTCCCTTACATTGCAATAATGTTAGATTGATTTATTTGTATATTATGGTAAAGTGTTGCTGTATAGTAGTGAGCAAATTCACTAGTTATTAGTTTTAATAATATAAATTTAGTTTCAACTCTGTAACTGACTGTGTGACTGACTTATGAACCAACAGAGTAACTTTTGTATGAAAAGCTTTCACTTTTTAACTTATCTCTTGTTGCAAACCTTTAAAAAAAATTTAACAAAAGCACACTCCGCACGCAATATATCTTCTTAGAACCACTTTCATTGTTGAAAACTTTTAGCGCTGACTAAGACACATATTTTTTCCATTGTATAATATGCTATACACACAAACAAGTCATACAGTTTGCTCTGTCTGTGTACATTTTTTCTACAAACGTGTACTATATTCTCTTCGTTCTTTTTATTTAAGAAATGAGTGAAAGATTCGGCATCTTCAAAATCAGGTCATGCATTTTCTTGTTTTTTTTTCGTTCTCGCGAGTCCTTTGTCCATATAGGTAACTATCAGCGCTGCATGGCATATAAAGAAAAGGCATCCTATTTTGTTACTACTGCTGCTACTATGATCATCGTATACCATTGTAACGACATTAATAAATGTATCCACACATACGCATTCGATGCCATTTGTCTCATATATTTTCCGAGTACAACAGTAATAAAAAAACTCTTCCAGGCATATTACATGCATTTACTTAACACAATATAAAATTGACAAGTTTATTATTCGTAGTCTCAAAAAATAGCCAACTGGGAGAAAGTAACAAAATTATAGTGTGTTTGTCAATAATAACATTTTTTTACAGCATTCCCATAATATTATTCCCAGCCCGGTCAAAGACACCATTTCAGTTTGCTATTTGTCCGGAGAAGAAGTCATAAAGGAAGTGGAAAGAATAAGAAAAGAAATATTTTTTTTTGTACTTTTATTGACAAAGAAAGCAAGATTGGGAATATGCACACATAAGATACATACATTATAATAAGGTCGGGTTACATAAATACACGGCCGGGGCAAAGTATATCATGAATGCTGTCGAACAAGTTCCGGTCAGTTTTTCCCCCAAATACTTGTAAGAAGAGCTGATAAAGAATAGAAGGAGCCAAAAATGGCGTACTAACTAAGTAATGTATTACCTACATAAATAATGATATAATGATGACCAACTGCACTTTTCCTTTTTACTCCTGTTGCTACATTATAGCTTACCAATTTACCATACTACATACATGTTTTTTTTTCTCTCACTTTTGTGCATAAATATTCAATAGTTGTTGGGAAAATTGATACTAGGTACTAACAAGGAGACTTTTGGCAAAAGATAAAGTCTAATAAAGCCCTAGAACAAGTCATTTTTATACCCCATTTTGGTACTAAAATACGAGATTCAGATAATGAAGCAGTGTATATTATGTTCCTTCACATGTGCATAAATGTATATACACGTATTATAGTATTAATATGTTCTGTAATGAAAGGATGGCGTATTTTATCATGCAATTTGAAGTTACGCTCATTAAATCTTACCCGCTAGATGTTTGTATGCATGTTTTATCTTATTATCTTACGACAGCCACAGTGTTTAAAAAAAACGAAAAAATGTTTCTTGAGTTTTACACAAATCCAAGCCTTCTTGTAAGTATGTCTTTCAAACATGTACTTTCCATGTGTTTCCTTGATTTTAAACAAATTCCTTTGTACTTACCACCTTACCTCACCTACATGGGTTTTTTCAGATACAGTTTACAGTTCCTGCCTGTAATTCCTTCCTTTTCATTATCGTTAACTTTCATTTTCTCTTTTTTCTGTAACAACAACTACTACTCACAAAGTTACAATTTATTTCCTGGTCTGGAAAATTACTTTTTTGTATTCCATTACTCTATTTTATACTTTTTATGATACGTCTAGTACGCACACTATCCATATATACCTATTATATAACATGTGAAGTAATATAATATTTTTCTCCAGGGTTGGTCGCGCAAAAACTCGTCTATTCGTCGTTGGCATCCAGTCATAGGGAGACGTCTCTACTTCATAAAATGAATGGTATATCCCACAGTCAAAAAGAAAAGATGCAGCGTCATCCAAATACTTTGGACAAGCACCTTTCACTTCACACAAAGACCTTTCATATAAATTTCCTATCGGCAAGACTCATGGAGAAAGCCTCGTGTGGGATTTTACAGGTTTCTTCGCTTGAGATGTAGCCATTGTTTGATAAAAAAAAGGGCTGCCTGTCGCTTGTAATGTTACATACTTGCAAAAGTTAGTTATTGGTTAATGGACACAAAGTGCGCGAATATTCTCGTTACTTTGTAAATTCGCTTTTTCTCTGCGTGATATTGAATAACGAAGACGTAAGCCGCCAAATACTTTTGCTAGTAGCTATTCTACATCCATGTATATATATCCTCCTTATTGTCGTATACTTCAATATAGGTCGTAAACTAGTTTTTTAACCGTGC
>JAHZNC010001132.1:0-26023 GCA_027744095.1 Zhuqinia jingwanae
TAAAAGCGTAAGTATTATATGCTATTATAACCACGTACATAATGCAACAAACCTTAAAGTAGCATGGAATTAGCTAAATTACCCATTTTCAAGATATTCTAAGCATGTACAAGTAAATCGCTATAGTGTCGCAGATAATGATATTAATATTATTGTCCCTCACTTACAAACGGAAAAGATTAATGTGAGGTACGTGCTCTACATTTGAGTAGGATTAATACAAACGTAGAAAAGGTGCCGTGCGTGGTTATATATTACCTGTAAATGTGTGGTTACTTTTTTAAGGTTATTCTCTCTTTAGCTATTTTTCATTCCGAAAATTTCCCATCACACAAAACGTTTTTTTCTTCTTACTTTTCAGGAAAAGGGGCTCATTTTTCCTGGACGTCCAAAAAGCAGAGCCTTATGGACAAGGACAACAAACTCAAGTCATTTTAAAAAGTATCACAAGAGCACCGACTTTCATTCAGACAGAGACGAAATCCACGTTATTAGCGAGAACAAGGGAGGGAGCAAAAAATAATACCCTTGTGTTCCACGTTCCTGGTTACTCAAGTAGATATTATGCTAACTACTACAAAGATGATGTAATTAAAGCACTGTATTCTGCTCTAGCAAAATTTTCAACAAAATCTAGACGCACGTAGACGTAGTAAGTAGGTAGGGAATAGAAATAAAATAAACTTTTTCAGACGGCCATATATTTTTATGAGATATTTTTATGAATGTGTTACACGTAAGTATTATAACTGCGGGTATAATATACATGGTTTCATTTTTAAGGAAGTGGAAATGACATTCATCTTTATATATTTTCACCTGCAGCGAGTATAATAACAACAAGTCAACAAAGTTTTTTTTTCTTTTCTTACCTCAACATACGAGCATGGAAATATGCCCACCGCGCCATTATGTTCTCCTTCGTACCAGTTTGAGTCAACTTTTCTTCGTACATATAGAATGTCGCCTTTACGGAAGCCCAGCTCTCTACAAATAAAGCATGAAGAAGCCACATACATTAAATTTCTCGACGTTCCCATTTTATAAAGTTTTTAAAGTTTTTTTTTTGTAGGGAAATGCTTTTCTTGCAAAGTTAAATTGAAGCAATCTTTTTTTTTTAAACAAGTGTGGCTTTGGTTGTTTGGTTTATGTATCTTTCGCGTTCAAATTGAAATTACCCAAGTTTAGTGAAAGCTTAAAATACATAAAAAAGTGGTAAATTATTTCACTTGTGAAAAGTATGGAAAGTTTTGAGCCTATCATAAAAAATTGCTTCAAACTTGGAATGAAGGCAAGGAAAGTTTATTTTTGGCTGGGTAGAGAGTGTTTACTCCACAAAATTATAAAATGTAAAAATAAAATAATCCTTTCCCTGACAAACATTCACTGACTGTGTAAGCTGTTGACTTTGGAGAAGAGTAAGAAAAACTCTTTGAAGTGCATTTTATATACAACGCATACTGCACCTTTGATCTTGTGATGGGAACATTACAAAAAATTAATCTTTTAAAGATTCAAGTTTATGTTTTCACTCATACAAAATTAAGCACAAGATCCTAACGAGTTGTTGTTGTTTGACGTGTAAAAAAGTTGGACTTTATTTTAACAAAAAAAACAGTGCAATTAGCCAACTGTCATTACCAGTATACTTTATGAAAACATTATTTTGTCTTCATGTCATGAAATTCTCAGACTAAAGCACTCAAACTACATGCAACATGTGAAAATGAAATGTATTCAAAATGCACAGCTAATGAAAAATTAAGATACATATAGGTATTTTTTGTATCAAGATGAAAGCATGGAGTCATAATTCAATGCTTTAGACACTAGTAGCAAGAGTAAATTAAGAATCTCATTTTTCTGTGCTTCCAGTAGCGAAAACACATACAGGTATACAACCGTTTTAGTTGTTACAATGTTGAATGTTGCTAGTCTCCGCGTAAATCATTGCTAAAGGGACGTAGTTTTCTTTCTTTTATAAAACTGTACATACATAAACCAGAGCAGAGTTTTTATTATATAAACCTACTAAAAACATAATATGTATATCGTGTTTTGCGTATACTAGCAACTTAAAACTTACGTAAAATTATCCATGTGCCTGCGATTTTCCATGTCCTGAATTTCCAGGAGGTACTTCCTATGTCTCTGCTCCTCATAAAATCTTCTCATTGCAATCTCCTGTCGTCTACGTAGCACATCCTCTCCAATAAACTCTTTCTCCTCAAGTCTCACTGGAGCTTTGTAGTGTATGTTTACTGCAGACTCTGCGTATCTCACAGGTGGTGCTGTATTGGACACACGGGTTCATAATGAAAAATACAGAAATATTAGTTTTGAGGTTCTGCATATTCGACGAAGCCACGCATATTGTGCTATATTGGATCTTGTTTGCTAAACAAAATGCAGTAGTAGTGTTATAGCATTTTCATATTCTTATTATTTACACAATCAACCAAACAATGTTTTCTCTGTCGTTCGTTTGATCTATTTTCCCTATAATACATACATACATATATATTTTAATATCACTCACTACCACCGCAATAAAGGGCACGTAGTATTTTTTATTTGTTGTTCCACAGATTTGGGATTCAAAATACTGTTTGATGTTATGTAAATTCAATTTCCGCTGGCAAATATCCCGATTAATTTGTAACTGTACCATAGGTAATTCATTATGGCATGTTAAAATAAAGTATTAATTTTAGTTTCTCTTTTCCCATAGTTAGACATACCGCAGTTCCATATTGTTGTAAATAAATAAATAAGTAACAGAATAGTGGTAAATTACAATATAAGTGTAAATTGTATGGAATTACTTGCATCATCACGACATCAAGTTATATCCATTATCATAATATGTAATACCCCATTCCATAGTAATAATTCATAAACGTATAGAAAAAGAGTTACCGACGAGTGAGTGAACTACATAATTCTTTTTTGTGTGTATTCTTGAACTGTATTCTATGCGTCGCTTTTACTGTCAACTGTCAATTTTGCGAGGGTCTAAAAAGCATGCATTTTTGATTGTTGTTTTTTGCAACTAGCTGCTGTGATATACATTACATACGTACTTTCACCTACACACGACGGGATAAACTAATTACTGTAATAATAGCATTCCATTAGTGCATTGCTGAAGCTTGTTGCTTGTTTGTGGACAAAACGAAACAGAGAAGAACGAATACATAACTACTAGGAACATAATGAACGAACTGCTAATAAATAATAATAAACTGCAAAAAAAGGGAAAGAGGTATACAATACGCATAGTATATGGGAACGGCTATATATGTATAAACTAATTAACGCTGATAAATAAATAATAATAATAAAAAGGATACTACTATTAATGCGAACGAACAACTAATTATTATAAAACAAAGATATATCACAAAATAATAATAAAATAATCCATTCTGTATATACTGACTTACTTGAAGAAGCATTTTCTATTTGCAACATTCTACCAGCAGCGGCAGCGCCATCGCCAGCATTATTTACAACTGGGACGCCAGCAACAGCGTCCCTAATAGTATTGCTGGTACCCGAATGCAGTGCTTGATTTTGCACTCTATTGTTCTCAATGTTCTCATTAATGTCATGAAACTGACTCTCGATTAAACGTATTTGATTGCCAATTTCGGCTGCTCTCGAGGAGGTGGTTGCAGTTGTGCAATTCGTTGCTGCTGCTGATGGGGATGACGTGCTCGTTGTAGCTATTCCAGAATGAACAATATCGTTACTGTTATCCATATAATTACTACTGAATTCAAAGTTGGGTTCTGGGACTCGACGGTTTCTCTGATGTTCATAGTTGAGGGATGCGGATCTTTGCAATGGAAGACCCACATTTGTTCCAGGTCCGATAGTGACATTTGTCTCAGCAGCAGCAGCAGCTTCTCCTTGATGATCGTGATAATGATGCTGGTGGTATTCTGAATGGATGAATGAGATAAACCAATTCTCTTCAATTTCCACTCTCAACTCATGTTTTTGAATATACTCGCACTCCGCATTGTTTTCCAAAAACAAGTCAATTCGGTCATTTGGAAATAATGCCATGTAAAAAAAATTATATACTTGACAGGGATTTTCGAGCTTTACAAATTATTTTGAATAGAGGATTACAAAAATTCTCAATGTTTTTGTCTTAACATGACACTTTCTCTCTACGTGTAAATGTGTCCCCTATGCTCGTAATGTATATTATTGTTATTATTATTTTACTACCCCCACTTTTTGCAACAAAAAAGTTTTAAACAACTTTTGCATATCAGTAGGGATGGCCCAGAGTTTTCTCTTTTGCCTGTGCGTCTAATAATATTCCACTAGCCACATTACATAAAAGATTATGAGTTGGGGTTTTTTGCTTTGGCTAAGACAAAACTGTTGTTAGAACTCGTACCAATAAAAGGTATAAAAAAATCTCGTCATGCTGTCATGTAATACCACAACAATATACAACTCACACGGAAATATATATACACACACAACCAAAGAAATTATTAGAAAGAAAACTATGTATATGTACAATCACTCACGCACACACATATTTTATTTGCCTCAATTATCATTCAAATAAAATAACAGAAAAAACAGAACAGCAAGAGTACTTAGCAAAGTATTTACAAACCTTATGAAAAAGTAAAAAGTCAACGATTGTATGATCCCAAAAAGCAAAATTTTGAATGTACATAATATTTACACATATATATGTACTTAGCAACAGTAGCAATTTATATATACACAGCAAAAGTATTTGATAACTTATTCCAATTATATAATATCATTGGCAAACCGCGCGCACACTTCACCAACCAAAATGATAAAAAGCCACCACAAGATGTTGGGAGGAAAAGAAATCCTGTGTTTGCAAGTTGACGTCGCGTCGGTGTCGTTTAATAACAAGTCAAGATTTTTTTTCAACGCAAAGGAAGCAGATGGAGGTAGGAAGTCATCCGGAAAGAATTTGGGATATAAATATATATAGTAGTAGGCATATGTCGTCGTCGTATGCATGTATGTATGTTTCTTGGAATAATACAACTAGTTCGAAGCAGAGTGGCCAACATATTGACCCCAAGCAAAATGACATTAATATTCCTAAATAATAGTATAATAATCCATACTTACTACATGACGCTATACTACAGGCACTTCACACATTTAAACTCATTCAAGTAATGTAATATAATATCTTGATTAATGATGTAATTTATCATAAATTCATAATACTGTTAGTTGCGTTATGGAACATTATGTTATTAGCAGTGTTGTTATTATTATTAGTAGTAGTAGTAGTAATAAATTTACAGTTGTATCCTACATCAAAAACAACTGTTTAAATGCACATACCTAAATATATATAATACTGTGGTGTGGTGGTAGTAGGTGGGAAAGGAATAGGATACTGACAAATGGTTAAGCAGGGTAATATGAAATATACATCAAAAACAACTGTTTAAATGCACATACCTAAATATATATAATACTGTGGTGTGGTGGTAGTAGGTGGGAAAGGAATAGGATACTGACAAATGGTTAAGCAGGGTAATATGGAATGATCCTATCATGATGACAATGTCACAAGCGAAAAGGTGTTGTGGTGGTACTAAGTAAGAAGGCAACACGTCTATTTATATGCCATTGCCCTTATAATTTTTTTTACATATTATATTGCGTTGATATTTTTTTTACTATAAAAAATGCCAGTTAACTGTCTGCAAAATAATATGGAAGAAATTTAAGCAAAATGTTTCAAGATTCGGATAGTTTAACTAATTTCAGCAACAAGCCAAGGGAGATTATATCAAAGAAATATGTACTAATATTGAATATATTATGTATGTAAATATCGTATAAATCCTCATTAAAGAATAAGAGCATGTAACGCTTTGGCATGTGTCTCACACTTTATAAGATCATTAACTTCATGCAATACATACATTTATAACGGGAGAAAAAAAGAAAGAAAAGAAAACACTGAACTTGGCCGAGATCATCGTCTCAAAAATTTCTGTGCAGACAAAAAAGTCATAAAGTGCCATCAGGGATTCATGAATCATCTAATATAAGTACGCGCATATGTACAACATTAATCTTATCCGAAAATTATTTCTTCACGCAATAGTGGTCGATGATAGAATTGCAAAGCAAATATTTTCTATGTACATAGGTATATACGAATATGTTGGTTGGTTATTACAACTTATAATAGAAAAGCTTACATACAGACATATTAATATTATTATAAGTACTTTTTTACACCAAGAAGAAATATTAGTACAATATACATAAGTAATGTAATTACATCCGTCCATATATTATTATTATTATTATTATTAGAAACCATAATGCATGCGAAATATATGTAAGTATATTTATATTTTTTTAGTAGTATTTCATATTATAATACAATAAAATTGATAGCATTTTTGATGGTAGTAGTACAAGAATATGTATGTTATATATTTACATTAGAGGATTAGAAATACAGTAACTACTAAAATAGAAACGAGAACGAGAAAGGAAGACAAGTAAAAATATCAAGTCAGAAGTGAAGAAGGAGAAATACGATGACGAGGATTTCTTCATTCATTCATGCACCATCTCTTCTTTATGAAGGTATAATAGAGAGATAGAGAGAGAGAGAGAGAAACGCACACATTTTTGCTCTCTCATCATACCGTTGTCTGCAACCCATGCACTGCTCCTATATATGAGGAGGAGGAGAAGGAATATTATTGTCATGATTCATCATATATATGTTTTTCCTTTGCAAAATCTACAGAATTGCTTCCAGCACATTGAGTACAAAATGGAAAATGAGAGTAGAAGGCTTTCCATTATTTGGTGCAACTACAAATTTTGTACAAAAAATATTCTCCTTTTATAGGTAAAAATGTACAAACCTAGGTTCTAGGTACATAGGTTTTATAGATGAAGTAATAATACAAATAATATTGTTCCAAAAAAAATGAAAGCCGTTTTTCATATGAAAATTTGGAGAGCTTATCAAAAAGTTTGTTCCTGTTTCAAAATAGTAGGGAATTTGGCGATACTGTAGATAAAAATGTGGGGCTCAGTAGTTTTAATAATAAAATTCCAAGCTAAACTACACCGTAATAGTAATAAAGAGTAATGCAAGAATCATCCGTAGAATTATCACCTCTTGCTGATTGTCCTCGCGGTGCGTTTGGATTCCAGTAGCGTACGCTCCTATACAACTGTGGGGTACTGTGCGACGTGGAAGCATGGAAACTTTCGGATTTGGTTAACCTGCCTGGCTGCTGATAATGTGCAGGTGAGGGAGGAATTGGTGGTGGTGGGAGAATCGGTGGTAAAGACCCAGGTTGTGCCAAAGACAACTGGGACCGGGAGTTGTAATGGCCACAAAAATACTGAGGAGGTTCAATTATCGGCGGTTGAGGAACATAGCGGTACTTTGGCTGGTGTAATGCCGGATCAAAATTCCAGTTTTTTCCAATATCCTGACTTAATGATCCGGTCGTGTTTACTCCACTACTACCAGCTTTGTGTAATGCTGTATTTATTGGCGTAGAAGTGGCAACTGGAGGATGAACACGAGAATCCAGAATTCGAGGTGGAACACTTGAGTAGCCCATTTCCCTATTTGACTTTGGATTGGCATCACTTGACAAAGCTACAGGAGCCACAGCTGCAGAGGTAGCAGCTATAGAAGTCCTTGGCTGAGGTGAGTAAGCTGCGTTGGTAGCGGCAGTTGCGGAAGAAAAAGCGGGAGATGTGGAACGGTAATCCCAGTAATTCCCGGAAAAATCTGAACTGTAACATGAAGCATCAAATTCCATAGACTTTGTGGGCGACTCCAAAAAACAGTGTGCTGTTAAAGTAGGTTGACAGATGTTGGGTGTGGAACTTGGCTGATAAATAGGTCTTCGAGATCGAGAGCTGAAATACAATTCCGGTGAACGAGAGTGCACTGGTGAACTTTCTTTCCCATCTGGTTTAATGCGATCCCTATCTCTTCCCTCAAAGTAGTCCAGCTTTTCTTTGAAAATATCAGCACTTGCACACCGCCTGGCATGCCCACTACTATAACCCAGGTTGCATTTATCAGTGAGTCTTGCTAGATTGGGATCAGAGCAAAACAAACAACGTAAGAGGCTCACATCCGGATGGAAAGACGATTCGTCATATTCTCCGTCTTCTAAACTATCTTCAAAATACTGCTTTAGTCTGTCCACTTCACCTGCATTGACCAATCGGAGACGTTCCAATCTCTCCCGCTCAAGGACTTCCCTTTGAACAAGATTTTTTAATGTGTTGTCCTTTTTCAGAAGAAGGGAAGCCAGTTTGGATATCACGTTGATATGAGACATGTACCTATTGTCATAAGCACGCTTTTCCGGAGTCACGGATCTTGACCTTTTACTACTAGGCTTTACTGTCAACTTGCTTGTTGTTGTTGATGAAGATATAGGCAAACTTTTACTACATGGCGAGATTCCTGGACTCTTTGGTCGACTGGTAAAAGTAGTACCATTATTAAAGGAAACAGGCAGCTTTGTTATTGGTGGTGCTGCTGTTGTTGTGCCTGAGACATTATGACTTTCTTTATCCTCCTTTGCAATTATCCTTTCAGAAAAACTTTTCGTTTTCACAATTTTCGCCTCGGATGCAGAGATGATAATGGGCTCTTTGTTGTTGTTGGGGTCTTTGTGAAAAGTTTCAAAAAAGCTAACTTTTGAAGGAACACCTCTATTACAATACACGCTATATACCGGAGTTTTCCCTTTTGCTAAATTGTCCTGTCGCTGTTCATGACATTTCCTCAATAGCATTTGTGTGGAGACGGGAACGTGAATAACCGTTCTGATGGACGAGTCGGATTCAGACTCTCCGGACGATTTTACATTACTGTTATTATTAGTAGTAGTGCTAGCAGCATTAATAGTAGTGGTTGAAGAACCTTCAACAATACGAGTAATATTTTCCCTCTCTTTCATCTTTCTCTCTTGAAATTCTTCACTAAGTGTTTTGGAAAGTTGACGCTTGGCGGTTTCTGTCAAAGACCCATCAACTCCAACAACGGTGCCCCCATCAACATGACTACAAGAAGAGGTTGGGATTGATCCCATTCTGCTGGTTATAACTGTAGCCATTGAGCGGCCACCGCCACCACCACCTTTTCTCTCTTTTGCTGCTGCTGTTGATGATGATGGAAGCTCAACTTTCTCTTTATCTCGTTTGATGATGAGCGTGCCAAGCCTTGACTTGATTTTCTCCTTTTGATCGTCTGACAAGGTAGAACTCATGGAAAAGGCACGGCGTAGTGCTGGCATTCTCGTATATTCGGCAGCTTTATCTCTGTAGTAATAATAATCTGCTTTGGATAATGAGGCGACTTCCATATTAAGTGCCACCTCTTTGACGCTAGTTCCTCGCCACGCCGTTTTATGCAGATCCGAGGCAGAGTTCTGTTTTGATTTCAACAGTTCTCCTGTGTGCAAAAAATGCCGCAGCTCATCAATGTTCCACTTTTTGCATCTCAAGGCAGAATCTCCTTTCCATCGGGTTGCCTCCGGCGACTTGGGTCTAAAGAAAAACTCTCGATTTCTTTGTGCATGCATTAGCTGGTTTACGATATTGGACATTTCCTCCTCTACACGAAGCCGATTGCGGACTTTCCACCAGGCTTCAAAGTCCAATTGCTTCTCAGCACTTAATACAGGGATGTCATACAACGAGGTGGATCTCTCAAGCTGCCCCAGACGTTCCAGACTGGAGTATAGCCTGTGCAACTGAACAAATCTAGGCGATCTTTTTCTTGCATGCTGAAGCTCTATAATATAATTCGTGTAGGTGTAATCCCTTATCAGCTTTTCCTTTAGAGTCAAGCATGACACGCTGCGTACTATCCTCCCTCGCATCCCATCTGCTTTTAAACCACTATTGACATTTAGTTTCCTTGATTTAATAATAGCATTATTTAATGTAGTCGTGGGTGCAGTATCGTCATCTGATATATTCGGCTCGTGTGCTAGCCTTTCCCGTAAAGCAGACGTTCTTGTTGGTCTAACCATAGGTAGCTGATGTTGTTTTGCTAGGAACAGCGACTGGGAAACACGTTTTGTTTCTGTCAGATACGGTGTCAGGGCTGGCAAAGATCTAAAAGCGTAGAGGCTCATGGGTCTCTCGAGAAATGATGACGTGAGACAAGAGACAGCAGTGCCTTTCGTGAAGGGTGGTGAATCTTCACGTCGCTTTCGTGGTGGTATTGTCCAATATTTTGATGTGTCATGCTGCACATTGGAGAAAGATGCGTTCCTTTTAGTCAGAAAGAAACCTCCGCTGGGACGGCCACATTTTATCATTTGCTCCTCTCTCAAATCAATATTCGAGTTCGATTTTACTTTCATCGAGTAAAGTCTGCTTACTCTTTCCTGTGTGTTGTTGTTGTTGTTGCCCGTTCCCACTGAAAGGGAAGAATCAAATTTACTTTTTCTTCCGTCAAATTCTCTGTTATCTTTGGCCAAACCGAAATCTTTTGGTTTCACACTAGACCCTAGTGTAGTTGTTGCTGGTTTGGTGGTAGCAAATTTGGTTGTTGCTACGACTGATGGTAGTTGCTTCTCCTTCTCAGGACTCTTTCGATCATCCTTCCCAGATGACAACGTAATCCGATTAGTTCCATTTCCCTGCTTTCTTTCGCTTCCCTCCCGAATCAATTTTCGTGCAGAACCCATCTTTGCTGCTCCACTTGTTGCTGCTGTTACATCACCGCCACTAATACTTCCTCCCAACTTCTTTTTCGTTCCTGAATTCCTCATTACTGGAAAATCTTGTGTGCCAGTGCATTTCCCACTGGAACCCATTACTTTCTCACAACTTGATCCTGACTTTGTGTTCGTTCCATTTATAGAGTTGTTGTTATTAAGGCTGCTGTTTGATATTGATATTGCGGATGACAGACCACTTCCCGGAGATGTAGGCCGAGATGTATGAGGGGATAAACAACTTGCATGACGTGAGGCGACGGGTGACACTTTGGTCACTCTGTGAACTTTTCCCCCACCACTACCACTGGATGGATCGATTGATGACGAATCTATCAACTTGGATTTTATTTTTCTCGGAGGTTTAACTGGAGTAGTTCCATTTGTACCGTTATTGCTTTTATGATTGTTTATAGTGGTGATAGTGCGGTAATTATTGCTATCTACATACACCTTGTCGGATATTTTTACCGATTTTGGTTTTGAACTAGTTTGCTGAGATACGGGAAGTGTTGAACTTCGTAAGTGCTTTCCATTAGCTGTTTTCTTCAACCCTGTTTTCTTCCCTTCATTAGAAGCTCCTGTTCCAATATCTTTTCCTCTTCTGAAAGCACTAGAAGGAGGTGATGACTTGACCACCTCTAATTTAATTGATAGCCGATGAGAGCTTTGGATTGCTTTCTTGACTTCACGTGGCGACATAAGTTCTGGAGAAGAGACCCTCAGTTTTTCAACACTTGTCTCTCGAGATCTTACTGGGATTGATGACGACCCTGCACGACGTATTTGATTGGAAGACCGAATGGTATGGATGATTCTGGACGCATCTACCCCTGAAATACCATACCTACTTCGAAAGGATGCTTCAGGACGCGGACTCAAATCAGAGTTGGACCGTCGTATCTTTTCTTGTATTCGTTCTTGTAGTAAGGCCACCGTCGAGTTTGGTGGAGGGCTTTTGCAAACGGGACTTCCGGATCGATAGTTTGCAGGAGAACTGGATCTCCCCCTGTCAAGTGGAGAGGACTTCTTGGACTCACCAAAGGCTGGCATGCTTCTCACTTTCAGCCGAAGCAGATTTAGCCAAGACTCTAGAGATATTCGCAATGATGGAAAACTCATGATTCAAATCTTTTTCTTCTTGTCTTGCACATGACGCACTAGAGGTGATCCCAATATTGTGTCTACACAGATCCCTTCACCATTTAAAATAGGATGATAATTTCAAAATACAAAGTTCTATTATAAAAAAATTACCCCGATCGAAATTCTAGGTTTGTACGATGACCATGAGTCATACAACAATCAACAAGTGGATACTACATGCAAGTCGCCAATAATCTGTACACGCAATTTTGATGAACTTTTGGCAGATAGTAGGTCAGAAAGAGTATATTCTTTGCTGAAGTAAGTGCTGAAAGGCCGTACAGAAAGACAGTTATACAAATCTGTGCATAGCGGAAAAAGAGGGTGCAATCATTTCAAGTATGAAAATGTCCAGTTTTATGAGAAGATGATGGGTACATGAATCAGTATAGAAAAATCACTCTTACGCAGTTGGTGCATGATTGAATGAAGAAATAGTAATTAACCATCAACAATAATACACATATTTACGCAATTTTCTTGAATGGATAACATAAAATGTAGGCTTACTAAATATGCAAAAAGAAAATTCTCATTTCTTTTCACGTCATTATAGTGGTCCAACATTAGAAACAAACATGGAGTAAGTAAATTATATTATAAGTTAATGGGTAAGTATTATTACTAAAAACTTTGTTACTGTGGTTATCTTTTGTTGTTTGTACTTTGTTAGATTAAATTATCACCAATTATTATTTTCCACACTGACAGCAGTACCCATATATTGTTTTCAAAGTCAGTTTTAACACTAATATAATGTAGAAGCTTAAAAGGATTATTTTTGGCATATTCATTACCAACCCAGTTGTGTAAATACTTAGAGGTGACCAAACTAAAATAAAAGATACGAGACCAAATATATTATCCAAAAAAAAATCACACCAAAAAGCTCCTTTCTAAAAGCATCATATAAGCAAGGATTAAAATATGTGTAAAGCCATCAAATTCCAGTTGTAAAGAGATTTATGTAATGTTTTTGTCAATGTACTACAAATTATACTTTTTTTTCTGTTGATGCTGCAACAAATAATATGAAATAAGCGGAAAAGCTCTGGAAAAGTAGAATGATAGGTGATTTTGTCGTATATACAATCCCAAAAAATTATTTTAACCCTCTGTATATAGATTACATTGTTTCGTTTATTACACTTTTAGCTACAAATAATTAGGGATAAGAAATAAAATATTTTATTATTACCTTTAGGTCGTTCTGGGGCTGCTTTTCTCAGTCCTTTCAGGGGAACTTCACCTCCCTTTTGAATATCAACGTAGAGCTGCCGTTGTTCCGCTGGGCTGAGCGGAGGTGGAGGAGGCGACTTTATTCCTCTGAACTCTTGGTCGTCGTCCACACGCTTTCTAATAATGAGATTGGAATCGCTTTCGTAACCTAAATCTCTAGACCCGAGAGCCCTGCAGCAAAAGAAAACATAGTTGCAAAACAGGATTACATAGGTATACGCTTTTATAAGTAAGGTACCTTACAATAATAACGAATGAAATGAAAGCTAGAGTGTCAAATATACCATTGTAATGTAGGCTTATGTTTCCGAATCTCTTTTGCAATAACACAAGAATTTCCAGGTGTGTAATCTGCAATTTTCCCGGGTGTGAAACGAACGCCTGGAGGTGGACACGTACTAGTTGGTGACAAAATTGAATTTGGTGTTGATGGGCATGGAGAAAAGCAATCTGTCGACTCTGAATATCTATCTCGCAGTTTTCTGCGGTCTAAGGTAGCATATTTGTAAGCGTAGGTGTCTGACTCGTAGCCCTCAGGTTCCGAATAGTGTCCAGCACTGTGCCCAGGAGGTTGGCGAGGTCCTAAGTTGAATAATATAATATTTGATTACATTTCCAGTACGTGAGCATTTACATGTAAGTGCAATTCAGAAGGACTCTACCACACAGTCAGTATTTAGAAAAAGAAAATGTAAACACTTTCTAACAAAGAAGAGACATGTTAAGAGTTAAGCTACACAAAATACAAACAGGAATATATAGTTATGGTTTACTATTCCACGAGTGAAAACAAAACGAGTTGACTCAAAAATTAGCAGAGCGTTTAAAATTTCATATAAAAAAACCAAACGCCCTATACATTAATAACAAACAATATTTATTTTTAACCAGGGAATACACACAAATCACCTTTGCGTTTGTACTTCACTGTCATAAAATCTGAATCCGTAGTTTTCCAGGTTTGATTGATAACATTTATGGAGAGCGTTATCAAGGGTTGGGAAAGGGGTTCATTTTGGTTTGCAAAATCATCATGTGCAGAAACAAAAATAACACGAATATTTTAATCAAATTATTATTTTGAGAGATAAATGATAAATAAACATAAAGTGTATACACTAAATGGATTGGATATGGTTGTTGCAATACAGTCAGTTTATCAGCTTGGGAAAATATGTTGGTGAACAGAAACTAGAAAATAATTTTCTAAACCACTTATGACACTTAAATGAACAAACCTCTTCTTTGCGGTCTTTCTACATGAAGCGACTCATACATACGTTTGTACCATTGATGCTGTTTTTCGCTCCGGATTGCCTAAAAGTACAAAAAAAAATTTAACGTTTGCAATTTAAGTCACAAATTCATCTGGCATTAAATTAAATATTAAATTTGTTAAAAATCTAACCGGTTTTGTGGCAATTGGAACACCATCAGGTGTTGTTGGACCAATTCCTTCAAACTCGATTGCTCCCCCTTGTATGACACGCCTGCCGTTGGTTCCTGCACCTGTAATGAATAGTTCCACACTTGCATTTTAATTTCAGGTAAAAGTGACAAGTAAAAAAAAGGTTTAATAGAAATGGTTTGCACCCAACCTGTGGTATCGTAGTTTTCCAAATCCAACGTCAGTCCAACTGCAGAATGCGAATTTGGTGTGGCTGAAAAATATTCTGGTGTAACTACTGGCTTCCTTACAGGGGAACTTTGTTGTTTTTCAAGATAGTGAGCACCTTTTGGCAACTGTCCTTCTGCATTAATTAAAATCAATTTTGTTTGTTTGATTTTTTTATATCAATTTATCATTCAATCAAATTGATTGTATGTTCAATGTTAATGTAGAACAGTAAAAAACATTTTTTAAATGTTCCCATTTTTATCAGATAATACATTATTTGCAAATTCCAATGTGCAGATATGTATGTATAAATCATTTGAGTGTGAAAATAACTTGAGCACAAGACATGCTTTCATCATAAACTGAAATCCCAACGCATTTTTAGTTCAGGAAAAGAATCAGTTTAAGACCGTGTTAACTTAAACCGGAAAACATCAAAATATAAAGACAAATCAATTTATTTATATTGATTTATTAAATAAATTGATAATATAATTAGTGCAATCCTATTACACTATATATACGAATATTATGGGAATGTTAAATGTGTGTACACAAATACATGTTTACCGGTTTTTGTATAAAAAAGTGGCGGTAAACGGCCAGTTTCTTTCGATTTCTAAAATCTGCCGTCACAAGACAAATATACACGAATTATGAAAAACTACATTGATTCTAATTTCAAATTAATTCCCTGCCGTTGTATTCACTATTGACTTTTTTTTAGACCAAGGTCGGTTGTCGAAACAAGCACTCAAAGTTGAAAAAGAGATACCTTCTTTTGCATGAATTTGCCTTGTTGGTACAAAATCTTTTTTCTTTAAAAATGGATTTGTAAAACGAGTATTTTGGGAAATTGCAAATCACAAAAATAGTTTGAATTTTGTACGACTGCCAATTTCACTTTGTTATTTGTTCCGGAAATGTCAATCATTTCGCTACTCACTGTTTATCATTAAAAACGTCATTTGGTAATAGTAAAAAAGACTTGGTTTTTTCATACCACACACATGTTTCTTGTTTAGCTAAAGTTTTTCACATCCATAAGTTTTCTATTTAAGAGTTTAACTAAATCAAATATTTATTGAGGCAAGACATTCAATACACAATATTTGAATTCATGATGATCCTGTAAAAACCTAAAGGATGCGTACATGATGTAATCTGATTTTGTGTATTTCAGTAGGCATTTTACATGAGAGACAGAGACTTTGGGATCAAAATGTATTAACACTTGACTTTTCAAACACTTCTCATTTTTACATACTTGTATTTAAATGAATATTGTCAATTTTACCTCTGGCCTTTTGAAGCAACGTAACCGTTGGACTCTGGTATTTTGGCAAGGTTACAGTTGAATGACTACTACTATTCTGGTATTGGTTTACACTGAGAGATCCAGAGGAAGTTTGATAAACAGAATCTGATCGACTTGAGTTATCGTTTTGTTCTGGACTGCTGACAACTTCTTTTTGCTGACTTAGCAAACTGTGTTCCGGCAATGACGCATTTGTTCGTAACGGTGGCTGCTGGGGTATCTCCACAAATTGTCTGGTGGGCAATTGGGGAGAAGAACTTGAACGATCCTAGAAATTTCAAGTACCATTAATTAAACACCCGCAACAGATTGTACAATTTTTGGTTAAAGTCACGTCAAAGTTATTTATAGACGAATGTAACTTACTAAAGATAAAGTTCGAGGAGTTGAACTGGTAGGAGACCCAGGCACGTTAAAATTCACAGGTCGAAATTTCTTTTGGCTTGAAGGACTAGGAGCACTTGGAGGAGTCCACACTGGAAGAATCGGTTCACCCTCTTCCAAGTTCGGCAAGTCACTACAACTACTGCTAGCTACTACATTGCTCGCTGGCTGCCTGGCTGGACTAGCGGATGCCTGTTGAGGTGGCTGCTCTTGTTGTTGGATTTCTGAGTTTGTGCTACCTGGCGCCCATACACCTGTTGATGATGGTGAGTCCACACCGTGAGAAGATCAAACAAAAACAGCAACAAAACCAATTATTATTACTACGAGAACCACAACAACAGGTTTTATGAAAGCGATTTTCATTTCCTGGACCGAAGCTTATGTACTCACAAAAACGGAAAATGTAGTATTAAAAATCGTTATCATGTATAGGATTTTACACAGGTATATGTATATAGAGCATATAAAGTAGAATAATGTTTTTTTACATAGCGTATAGCGCAACTACATTATAATCTGATGAACCAGGCTGTTGCAGAGAGAAGAGAAAGAAGCTTGATCTGGATTTATTAACAACACGTCGTCTACAACTATGACATGTATGTAACTGCATTATTATCCACGTTTGCTTATAATTTTAGTATCATTAGTTATGAAAGGAACATGCGAATGCAAACAGTGAATATGATTTGAATGAATAATATTTTTAATTCAAAAAACTCCTAATTTTGCACATGCTGCGTGTGCTAAGCACACAATAGAAAATAAAAGTGATTACAAATTTCTGTTTAAAAATGTGTATGGAAAGATGAATGAGCAAAATGGGGGAATTAAGTACTAGAGCAATTTCGTTTATTATAAAAATCATGAGTATAAATACATGGGTGGATACAAACAAACTATTGAAAAGGGCAAACCCTCCTGATCTATTTTTGGTGTGCAAGTGTTCACATCATACAATGCTTTTTCTATCTAAAAATGTGTGACGTACATCCTCCCTTGCATTCTCTGTGTCCATTATTGTGGCCCATTCTGGTTACCGAAAGGCTTGCATAATAGTACCGTATTAAACAATGACATTATAAAAATCAAAATACAAAGCTTCTAGTAAAAGACAATGAGACTTGCTTTCGCTATGTTACACTTATTACAACAAAGCTTGAAAAAATATATGGTAAGGCCATATTTCAAGGGGATTACCCACATAATATATAGCTTAGCAAGTGTGTAAGTATAATACTGAATAATAATGAAGCTGATTAATCTATGTTGCATCTCAAATGTTACATAGAAACACAAGGACTTTATCCCTGCCAAATACAATAAAAGTGAAATATAACCCACCACGATAAAATGTGGTGTGCATGTACAACATAATAAAAATTCATCCCTTCACTTCCGTTGCCGTAAGCTATAAAAAATATATGCTGTATGCATGCATAAAAAAATAGATGTCCAATATCATCAACTGGACTAACTTGTGTTACAGGAGACAGAGGAGAAGTCAAGTTTTGGATTTTTTACGAAGCAAAGTTGTACCACCACTGACTGCTGGTGGGTTGAGTATCCTCAACAAGTGTGTGGATAAAACTTGAACGGCCCAACGAACGAAAGGGAGACTCGACTTATGCCTGATTGATGCTAATATGCGTACCTACCCACTGTACACATATTCTTGAGCGCTTGTTTTGGTACTTATTGCGTATATGGTAGTTCAAGAAAAGGGAGGAAAGTGAACTTGCCAGTATCCTGACACTTACACCTTCGCACCATTTGTTTTCTGTGTAAATAACTGTAGGTATGTGTGAATTGTCCATAATATGCACTTGTTGCATGTGAAACAATTTTTAATGATTTATAAATACGTAGAATTCAATTTCTTATCATGGCAATCATGGCATGCATGTGTCATACAGATGGACTAGTGTAAAATTCAAATACTAACTTGCATAATATGTATGTACCTAAATATGCGTTGGTAGGGAGCTGATGAGCGTGGGAACCTTCTTATATATTTGGACGCACACATAAAAAAGTCCTTATTTGAATTCATTCATAAAATACAAACTTGCATAATATGTATGTACCTAAATATGCGTTGGTAGGGAGCTGATGAGCGTGGGAACCTTCTTATATATTTGGACGCACACATAAAAAAGTCCTTATTTAAATTCATTCATGAAAGAATTCATTAGCGCCTTAATTCATCTAGAGGGTTCATGAACAGGAAGCCACAAAAAGCTTAACCGTTTTTATCTACAAAAATCAACTTTTACCTGGAATAAAGGTAGAAAGGAGTAGTTTGTTCGAATTTTAGGGCATTTTTTCTAAATACTGTACACGACACAATTAGATAATATGACACTCCCAACCTAATCTTCTAACAACGGGATTTGAATGTGGCATTTGAATTATGCTCTGACAAACTAATGGGTGCAGAAATCGTATTATTTTTAGAATTTATTTTTGGGCAGAGAGTAAGATATCACAAAATTAAATGCGTGAAATGTATAATTAAAAACTAAATCAGCAGTTTTGGTTTTGTAAAATGATCGTTAAACTTGATTAATGTATAATGGATTGGCAAAAACATGACACAAAAATTTACCTTTTATTTCATAACTCAATAAGAACAAATACACATACTCTTTCAAACATATCCCTGCATCGAATTGGACATCTACGTAAACATGAGCTAGATCAGGAATTTATCCAAATCTATTCTCCAAAGCAAGTGATGTATTTTTAGAAGAAATGATATTCTGTAATTATTTATAGCTAAAGGATCACAAATTGAAAAATGAACATCTTTATATAAACCTAAGTAAGAAATGCAAACTGTTTCACTTTTGCTGTTTTAAAGCCGTCTCCATAATTATCAGGGGTAGTATTTGCTAAAACATGAATACTCCATAAATCAAAGCTGTAAATGCTACATATATTCATATTATTATTATGTCAAGCGAGTTTGAAAAAATAGCTTGTCGATTTGATTGACTAGTTAACGTTCTACTTGAAATAAAGGTGAGATGACACCAAATGTTAGTTTTCTTGAATGTTGAGCAAAATATGCAAACGGTATAATAGCTACATGTACAATTTGACCATTATCTATAGTGATCCTGAAAACGTTGTCACACGTGAACACAATAATGCTATACAGTCATAAATCATACATCAAACATTATGCACCTATGTATACAGTGGGTGTTACTCTACAACGCTACGTTTTTCAAATTTAGGTGAGAATATAAACAATACATGAATTTTCCTGTAGAACAATGCAATGTTGAAACTCAATCAATAATAGTTTGTAAAACAATACTCTCGTGTCTTAACGTTTAATATTTTAACATTTCTTCCATACAACATTAATCATCTCTACAACGTACTTGAAGGGGGAAAGGTGTGGCAATGAACAATGTTTTTTCCATGTCCGCAAAGCAGTTTTCTAAGTCATATTACATTTTTAGGTTCTTGTAAGAAGCCGATGTAAAATTCAAATAATTCATGACAGAATACATGTACTTGAGTATGTTGTATGTAGCATACAGACTGGAGTCAGATCTTTGTTAAAATTAAGGAGTCATCACTATAAGCTACTCTACTCAACAAAGTTGGAAATGGGGATATTTTCGTTAATTTATTGTATTTATGAAAGTAAAACTGAGTCATTGCCGACAAATTTTAGGCTACACCCTTTTGCCTCTCATTTGAACTTGAATGAAATTATCATCTTTAAATCAAGCTTACGTTTTGTTCTAATAGTCTAGAGTAAACTGTTTTACAGCATTTTTGAACGGAAAGTGAAAATTTACGAAAATAGAGCATGGATACATTACTACACATGTACAATGTTTAGTCATAATAATATATCTTCTACTCATTTCAACGAATAGTACACTACTACTGGCAGCAATATCTAATCTACTCAAGAAGATAATAATAAAAAATGAACTTGGCAAGGGTTTATTTAGGTTTCACGATACAATTGATACAGATGCAGTAGTAAAAAAAACAGACAGTATATAGACGTAACAGGTAGGCGTTTTTTGTATTTTGAGAGCACTTCCGTTGTTGTCCAAATCGTATGTTTTATTTACAGAATTTTTATTCTCTCATTTGAATTATGTATTGCAATCTGTGCGTGAAGTCACTAATCAGCACAATCACATTGTACAACATTTTATCTATTTGTTGTCTAATGGCAAGGAGTTAGTATAACTTGTCAATGACAAATTACTATTAGCAATTTGCTGAAGACTGGAATGAACCTATTCACAAGTTACAACAAGCATAGACAAAAAACCATGTCTAGAGTCAAGAAATTATTATACTTTAGTGCAAGTGTAGTGTGGGTGAGTTGAATTGCGCACTTCATTAGTTCTTTTGTTGATGTAACCCAAAAAAAAAGTTTTGTAGACTGCTTTGATAGGATATGTTCCAAATATCCCGTCAGTTTTGCTCTCACTTTTGCTTTAGTACCAAGCAATCATGCCTCTTTCCATTTCCATTAAACTCGTGCCAAAAACCATAATAATCGCTCCCATTCAAACATCCTTCAGAGTAACATAACATTTGATCAGATTTTTGAAGCGCTTCAATTTGGCACCTTCAATTATTACCTACATAAGTCAATGGTTTGTTTAACATGAAAATTACAACATCTATGTTTTGATTATATATTTTGAAATATCCTCTCTTTCTAAATGGTTAAATTTTGCTTTGGCCGCCGTGGGTTATTATTATTATTACTATACAATACAAAACACATAGGTAGTTTTGTCAGAGTTTGTGTTGGCATGTAAATATGAAGTGCCATGATTATGCGATATTATGCCAGATTTATCCTGCAACCAGCACTGTTTATCCTGGACGAGCCAAAAAAATAGTGGACACACTTCAGTGCTCCACATTTCTTTTACGTTTTTAAATACTGTATACAGTTATTTTAAAATTACAATATATATTTGACTAAGCAGAACTATCATCACTTCGATTTATATGTTTTGTAATTTATATGCCTTTCTTTAAATTGACCTTATTGACCGACAACATAATGATCGACTACTTTAATTTTTATTTAAAGTCTTGACCTAAAATTCTTTGACGTCAATTTACAAGAAAAAAGCCTTTTTATCCTTAATAATACTCAAGAAATTTTGATGAATGAACAATAATGATAATGATACATGGATTCACTACGCTATATCTATATATAACATGTGCAATTTCAATTGAACGCTTATGCAAGCCGCACCTGCTAGAAACATCAACCATATGAAAAGCGGCTCTGAATAATGTGGCGTGGAAAGATGCAAGGCGCGCCCTTGCAACCGTTCTTTTTCGTTCCCGTCTCCTTGCTCTTTTACGTACCAATGCACAACATTAAAATGCAGATTAAAATTCTCTTGACGATTAATATATATTCCTATATTTTTGTACTCTACTCATGAAACACTTGTCATATAATTTTAGCTTATTAGAAACAAAAGCAATATATTCTGGAAAGAAAAGGGAAAAATGTATATTGTCCTTCTATTTCATTAGGACAACAGCAGCTTTAAAATATTTCTAATAATCTGAAAGAATGTAAATTAGAAAATTTAAAAAGAAGCACCGCTACAGCTTGAGAGCATACCAATGCGGGGCGGTGGCGTTGTCAAGTTGATGTTCCCATAAGTAGTCGGTCTGCTGCTACTGTAGTCTTGAACAGCTACAGTAATATTTTTATTGTTGTTGTTCAACTGGTCAGGATTATTGAGGGCACAACCACCAACAACTGTTGTGGAAGGAGTAGCAGCATAATTTATATTGTTGGGGTTGCTGTCAGCTTTGGAAATAGCGTTAAGGTACTGCTGCGCAACCGGCATGCTGCCTTTGTTACTCTTATTTTTAAGCATCAGCACACACGCAAATCAGTTTTGCTTTTGACAGAAAAAAATGTGATGACTGCTGCTGCTGTTAATTTTTCCGTCCGCTTGTTTCTCCTTTGAAGTAAAAACTTCAAGTTGTTTAAAAGCTCACATTGTTATAAATTTAAACGGTATTTTGGGTAGGTCTTTCTGATCACTGAGGCATTCTCCTTTTTTTCTTTTATCTATTTTAAGGATTTGACATAACGTGCAAATCTTCTATTGATGTCGTACACCGAACTCTTATATATTATTTTTAGACGATACACACACTACATATAATATTCTGAGAAATGACTCATAATATAATATTACAACATGAAAATGTAAACTACTACTCGGTGCACTGACAATTAGCTGACGGGTTCAAGATTGGATATTTTTTGTAAAATTTATAAGTAAATGAATTTGATAAGCATGAAAAGAACAATTTTATACACTAAAAGACACATGAGATTGGTTCACTGTCGTCACTGCCGAGAAAATACTCAACAACCATGTATTAGTGTGGAGTCTACGAACTACATCAATTCAAATTTTCAGCGTATTCATCATCACGCGTTTATGCCAATGTCACCGCGTCGACTTCTATTTCAACTGTTCAAGGTTTACTTAACTTCACTTGTGGTCTAGATGTGTCAAGTTGGAAACGTTTCAACTCACAGAAACAACAAATCATCCTTTTTGGCTTGATTGAAATGAGAATCTAAAATGAATGCATCTACTAATTTTGCTCACACTTTTTGCTATGCACAATAATATTATGCGAAAAAGTTTGCTTGTCGTTCTTGTACACAGAATAATATTTTCACCACGAGGATTTTAACATAATAAATGCTAATGTCACTATACGCCGCAGTTTTCAACATGCATTTTTTTTCTTTTAGGCTACAACTACACCACCATTACCACATATCTATTTTGTGTTTTACGGTAACAAAATGTGGAATATTTTTATGTGACCCCGGTTTTCGGTTTTAACGTAATTTTGTACAAAGGAAAAATTACAATATTACCTAGCTATAAACTTATTTGATTGCCCAAAAGAAACGTGATTGGGTTATTTGGCTTTTGCTATTTTCACAATTGAGTTACATGAACCATAAAAAGCTACTCGTTTGAAAGCTCAATTAGTAGTCACCACTACCACCACCATCACCACCCGCACAACACGTAGCAATGCAATGTGAAGTCATTATGATGTCATACATGAATTCTAGAGAGCTCATCTTCTTTTTCGACTCTCTCAGTCAGTTTCTCCAACTTTTTGTGACTAATACAAAAACAACGGCAGGGAAAAATAATCGGAATGCCTAACCAACCGGAAAAGAGAGACAAGGGCATGAAAAAAGATTGTACAAGGAAACGTTTGCGTGTGAGCCATCATTATACAACACCACCATTGTCAACCTAAACAACATACAAGACTGATGCTCATCCAGTAAAACAGCTTTATACTGGTATCAGTCAGTATTGGCTCCTGTACAATAAACACAAAATTACCAGGAGAAATCAGTAATCAAGAGTCGTTTGTCGTCTATGCACATGCGTTTGTATAACACAGCAATGCATATACAAATTCAATATTAACATGGAACACACACTTCTATGTTCTCAGCCCCGAGAGAACATGCCAGCTAACAAGTTATATGTTTTCGAACATTTAGTAGAAATTTGTTTAGCTGGTTGTAGAATACTGTGATATGGTGGTTAGTCATACAAAACGCACATACAGACCAAAAATTGACTGGCAACCACCATGAATTACCCGAAGGAACATTAGCAGGAAAAGTATTTACGGGCGAGTTTAGTTTACATACACAAATCCCGTTAGTGTTTGGTAGTACGCAAAGATGCGTGAGCAATATTCAGCCAGATTGCTATATAATGTTTTAAATGATTGCAAGAAAGTTTATTCCGTTTTGTTGTCTTATATTGTTGCATGTGTGATGATGGTTGTACGTGCATTTACAGTTATTTGTCTACTAAAGACTTTGCACACATGTTATCCTTTCAATGCAATATGTACGTTTTCTCAGTGTTCCAAAGTGTTAGTATTATAAGGAGTACACACACAGACAACAGAGAGAGACGGTGAAATGCAATAGCTATACGGGACGTTTGCAATGATTCACAGATAAATCCAATTTAAGTCACAATATCATTTTCCACCCTAAAGTAGTAAGTATTTCTTTGAAGATTGTTGGACTGCTTTTGCAATAACAGGAAAAAGAGTACTACTAGCATTAACTTTAGGTTCAACTTTAAATACATGCTCGCAAGTTGGGAAAAATGTACCTAAATATACATGGATTCACCAATCAAGTTGCATGCAATCTTTGTGTATACTGCCGATAGCTCGTCACTTACTTTTCTCGTTGGAGCAGCAAAGTAACATGGTTTATTTAAAAAAAACTATAGCTACTGGCTCCTACGCTGTAATGTATGTCGGTTTTCTGCTGGAAACAAGCAAAAGTGTGAACAGTGAATTCTATTTTTAAAAAGATGGGCTAAAACCTATATTTAGATTTATATCACCAATTTTTCCTATGACTGCATGTACTTCTCTGATGAAATCCTGGTAGGCATGGCATTTCCTTCAAAATGTAAATATTACATTTGCCCTCAAACAAGTTGCATGCATGGTTTTCCACGTTTTCTTTCATTTTATTATCATGAATTGATAAATATTTAAGATTACATGTTAATGCGCAATGTTATAACGAGAAATTATTCTACTTTGTCGCGATTAAACTTCTCTCAAGGTTTAAATGTATTTTATTTATTTATGTTATTATTATGTTGGTACTTTTAAATTCTTTCACACCTTCATGAATTTTCTACTGTAATAAAACAACACCACATCATTATGTAACAATATAAAATGGAATGTAGAAAAATGAAAATGTGATTGAATAATAGAAATAATCAATGTGTGTTATTGCAAAGTTTGCTGAATTCTACTTGAAATTAAACGTAATCAAGTCGAAAACCACAAAACAGTTGTTGTCAATCATACAACTGTAAATAATACATAAATCCTGCACAAAATACATTAAAGCAACGAAACCAAATACGTAAATAACATATCGTTTTGAGGACAGGCCAAATTACAAATGGCGATTGATGAATGTGAATAGGCATCAAATGTGGTGACAAAATTTATAAAATACAGTACACAGATGCTTATCTGTACTGGAAGACCATATAATGCAGCCCACCGCCACCTTGTTTTGTATGCCTTACGACCAGTTGCATCCGGTTTATAATGTTTTAAAAATTGAAAGACCTCATTTGATTATGTTGAGGATTTTCCTTAAAAGCTGACATTAAAATTTAATAAACTTTTTTTTAGCAGCGTAGTACCCAACATACTGGTTTTCTCAAACTTGAGGAAAGGCATTTTGGCTTCTTTTTTTTACCAAAAAGGGAAACTCTTATATATATTTTTATTGCATGCCTTCAAGATGCATTTTGAAGTTAAATTATTTGAAAAAGATTTGTCACGTTTACACGTTGCACACTGACTGACCCATGCTGAGTAAATGTGAAACAACCTGCATCTTTTGTGCTCGTACCAAAACAATCCATTTAAGGAATTTACAAATTAATTCTTTTACACGATTTGAAC